>PNEQ01047534.1:104833-296609 GCA_003012365.1 Medauroidea extradentata
TATATATATATATATATATATATATATATATATATATATATATATATATATATATATATATATATATATATATATATATATATATACTGTGGTGTGAGCAGTTCGAGAAAGAATGGTAACATTAATATTTCAATGATAGTGTATTGTTTCGTTGTTTGTTTTGGAACGGTAGAATGTAATGTTGAAACAGAAGCACAGAATAAATAGGTAGTAACAGAAGCGACAACAAAGCTTTTTCATTGTTGTTATCGTACCAGTTCTCGGGGTGTACAGAAATATAAACAATACCACGTGGAATAGTCAATTGGTTTATGTAACTTATACTTGTAGTGATTGAGATACTGTAATTAGTTTGTATATTAATTAAATATTTAAAAACGGTAAAAATGAAGATTCCAGGCTCAACATCAGAAAAATAACTAACTCTATTAGAAGCGACATAATGGAGCTTTTTAAACCATTGTATTGTAACAGCTCTCGGGGCGTACAGGAAATTTTACAGAGCCCTATAGAATTTAACATTGGTTTAAATAACCAACTATATTCCAAGATATACTATAATTTGTTTGTATCTCGTTTACATATTCGGAAATGGTAAATATGACGTTACTTACGTGCCAATTTCTTCCCAGATAATAAAATAGGAACTACTAAACTGCAGTCTAACAAATTTTCTACGAACTCTGATGCCGTGACAATCCAAAGAGAAAACGAGTACGATAAAAATCAATGTCTTGTCGCGTCTGTTACTATTTATTCATTCAGTGACAGAAGGTTATTAGCTTGTAAAAAAATAGTCACAATAAATTCACGACTGTTCAGAGAAGGAGGCTGAATATTTACTTTTATACATAACTAGCAGTCCCCCGCGGCTTTGCTCGCGAGTATTGATTCGTAACAGATAATATTTACTTTAACTGAAAAACCTCTCTGTACACAAGATTTATGCTTCAGTCATCAAGTGTTAGAATGTCCAAGCGGCTAGTTGAACTAATTCTGCAGCAGGATAAGTAGCTATAGCTGTCCACGCGAAAAGCAGTCTTAAGTTTGTTCCTGCCACTAACAGCGACTTCGACTGGGTCTTATTTAAAGCTCTGCAATTTTTACGTTGTGCGGTAATTACAAACACCTAAAGGTAAGTGGTTAATCGAATGAAAAACGTCTGATTTATCCTGTGCACGACCATTGGTGACGGTGCCCTCAATTATATATTTTCAAAATATTCACTTGACGTGTAATGCCATTAGAAAGATTCGGTGGGAAAAGGTTTCGTGGAAACGTATTTGGTGCCCCAACCTTGAGATTAGTGAGATGATATATGTGCGCTGATGTCGAGGGACCTAAGTGGAAAGTGAACTGCATAATCCATTTTACCCCATTTAAACGACTACATGTAAATTGCACTAATTCGATCTGCTTGTAGTTTCTGTGTGTCAGAATTGGACGTTCCCATGCAGCATTTAACGGAATTCGAGCCCAGAACTTCCCGGAATGTAGACCAGAACGTCGAAATAACTCATGAAAATAAAATTTAATTTAACAAATAAAATAGTCATTTCCTGGACTCATAGAGGTTGTACAACACCACGTCTCGATAGGTTACTGTAGAGTAATACTCCTGTAAGTTATTTCTCGCTGTTCGTACTTGCTTTTCGGAAAGTCTGCCTTGAAAGTTTACAAATTTTGTTTTATTACTACTAATCAAGTTATAATATAAAGTAAAAAAACTAACATATAATTTTTAAATACTTACGTAAAAGCATCACTCTGACGCGAAGAACACCTCAATATCTGTACTTGTTAGATAGATATCGTGGGTTGACGTAAAACCAATCTTGTGCTTTTTCACCCTTTTGGGTGTCAAATTTCGAAATATTTTAAATTCATATCTTAGACACTTGTTTAAGTATCCAATTGAAGTGAAAATCACGACGCTAGTCCGTTCAGTCGAATCATAATCGATTATTCATTTAAAAAAAAACACATGATCACTACACAGTACTGAGAGTTCTAATTTCGAAAAATCTAAAAAGCATTTTTGCTATCATTTCTGCAATCTTCATCCTGAAGCAAAAATTAACTGTATATCCCGACGGGTCCGATAGGTATCGCGAGGATTTATCTAAAACACATTCAAGGTCATTTCACCTCCTAAGATAGTGAAATTATAAAAAACCTTTAATTACATTTTAGAATACTTTATTGGTGTCTTGTGGACGTGAAAAACACTACAATAGCCCATTGAGCTCAAGATATATATACGATTAATTGAAAACACATTTCACCACTTTTCACCTCCTTAGGTGGCGAATTTCTAAAATTCCTGAAATTGCTTTTCAGGTATTTGAGTAAGCATTAATCTTAAACAAAAATCACGTCGCTATATAAAAATCAATGGGATCGATATATATCGATTGTGAATCGAAAACACATTTTACCATTTTTATCCTCTTTAGGGCCGAATTGGGAATGTATATTTTAATGGTATTTGCGATAATTACAAAAGCATCAATCTAAAGCAAAAAACACTTCGATATCTCGATTGGTTCGATAGATATGGAGGAACAATCGAAAACACATTTAACGTATTTCACCCCCTTAATTAATGAATTTAGAAACTTCTTGGAGTCCTGTTATATATATTTATTTATTTGTATACGTAACCAATTAAAGTAAAAATCACCACGATAGCCAATTGTGTTTCACATTTTGCCCCTTTTTACTGCTTGGGGGGCGAATTTCAAAAACCCTAAAACTGCTTTTTGGGTATTTACGTAAACAACATTTTGAAGGATCCGATAGATATCGATAGTTACTCGGAAACACATTTAAGGTCTTTTCACCCCCTTACATGTTGAATTTCGAAAAATCCTTAAATTGGCCAATATGCATTTTTATGAGTGTCCTATTAAAGTAAAAATCACGATGATAGGCCGTCGGGTTCGAGCTCTATCAACGTTCCTTCGGAAACACATTTGACCCCTTTTCACCCCCTTAGAGGTTGAATTTCGAAAAATCCCTTCTTAGTGCTCACCTATTACCTGAGGGGAACCCACACAAAAAATTTACAGATTCTAGGTTTAGTGGTTTGGGCTGCAGTTTGATATGTCAGTCAGTCAGCCAGCCAGTCAGCGATCATTTATATATATATATATATATATATATATATATATATATATATATATATATATATAATTATTTGCATGCCAAAATCGTTTACGTAAAGTCTTTAACTTTGACACTAAAATTTCAGTCAAAATATGCATTGTTGTTTGAAGAACTGTTATAACCAAATTTGTTCATAAGCTATTTGGACTGACAAATTGCCCGTCTTATGTGGCATAGTCCTTATCTTAATTAGAATTTTAAAGTCCTAATTATTTCACTCTCACACCATATTGAATTATATTAGTCCAACGAAATATTAAACACTAAGTTCTGCTTTCATTTACGTCAACCTGTAGAAGTTTGACACTGCTGTGTCATAATTTACGATTCGACATCTCGTACTAGAGCACTATTACCATGTTTAGATTTAATTCTGTTGAGGATGCTACTTCGTACACCCGTCTAGCTAGCCGGAGCCCGAAATTCATAAGATACTTAAGGCGCCCGCCTGCCTACCTTGTAGCCAGCGTTGCAGCGTGCTAGCAGAACACTTTTATCTAAGAAACTACTAAACGTGTTGCTAATGTGTGCATTTACGAAAAGAACCAACACTTCAAAAGACCTCGGAATAGTAGTTATAAAACATCACGATAATTAGATAGACAATTTCAGAGCACCTCAAAATGACTAAAAACGGCTTCTTCAATCTACTATATCTAAAAAACTACTGAAGGGATTCGTGTGAAACTACAATAGAGAGGTGTATTGGACTTTACTTAAAACTTTCCACCAAAAAAGATAGGGTTACCATTGAAAGTGTCAGTCAGGCGAGTGTCCTACGATACCACTGCACGCGGTTTCAGTGTCTTGCAGTAAAGGTGATACCGCACCAGATGAGCCGGTCAACATCGCCCTTGGAGTCGTGCCTCACTCACACTAATACACGGCCACCAGGCGGGCGCCTTAACGATGGGAGTTGGACCAATACAGGTATTTTAAGTGCTACATTACAGTGTGGAAATTTGAAAGCTTTATTTGGTTTTTTCTTGCTCACCTCTGCGTAACCTAACGCCACGTATGAAAATTAACGGTTGCATATACCTCGTGTCAACAGTCAATCAGTTATAAAGTTCTATAATTTTCAGAAATACAAATAAGTAAACTTCTATGAAGACATTTAACAATAAACCCCTTTAATATCCGCTATTCAATCAAATAATTAATACATTTATAAGGCACCATGACATTGCAATACTTCCGAAGTATTACTAGCATTCAAATAAATTATGTATTTATGGGATATGTTGTTGTTTTAATTAATAGGCTAGTTTGCTTTTAAAAACCGCGTACCTAAGAGCGAAGGGCCTACAATTTGAAGCAAACAAGCCATGAACATACGGACAGTCACCGTTGTATTTTCGAACACAACGCATAAAAAAAAACTAAAATTCTATACAAAATAATAATGAAATGCAATGTAAGCATTCTTACTGACTTCGTAGACAGATTTAGATTTTTATGTCGTATGTTCGACATTTTACAGAAGAAGTTCGGATTAGTATATAAACTACAATCGATCCCTTGCATCATACCTTGATTAACTAATGAAATTATAAACTATGTTCATTAAAACATATTTTACTTTTACTGATTCAAAATCTTTACTACAATATAAACAACATTTGTAAAATAAATGCACATAATCTAAAATGTACATATTTTTGTATGTTACAAATTCTTTACAAAATATTACAAAATTAAATTAGAAGTATACAATTCGATACGACCAACTTTATTTAGGTAATTTCCGATTAATTCGATAAAGCTGTCTTTTTTTGCAGTAAATGCCATCCATGCACGCCGCAGTTTTCCGTGTCCGTTAGCTGTATTCGCTGTAGACGAGGTACGGAGATGTGCCACTGTTGCTCGCGGTCGGGCGGGAGCAGAGGTTGGATTGGCCCGGAGTACGAGGAGGGCAGGGGGAGACGGTCTGAGTGGCAGCTTTCATTGTGCATGTTTCCACGGCGCCGAGGCATAAAGGAAAAGGGGTGGGAGAGATAGACTTGTCCGTCTCCCGTCCTTCACCCGGGTTGAGTTAGCGCACGGAGCTACCAGGCGAACACGCAGAGCGAGGAGGTCTTGCCCACGGCCACCAGCCTACATACCTCTCTGACTTTTCTGAGCGCCTGATACTGCCGCGCGCAATGGACGCTGGCTTCGGCGCTCCGCGCGCAAACACGCAGGCAACGACTTCAGTTTTTCTTTCATCGCACAATCAAACTGCTGACCTAACTGCGTTGAAAACAAAAACTACGTAATACAACGTAAAAAATTTTATCACTCCGGCAAAATCTATGCTTGCAAACGGCAAAAGTGTTTCTTAAGAATTCATTCATTCAGCTATAATATTTTTTACACGAACTTACTAACTAACCTTTTACGTCAAACATAACGTGCTCTTAGGAAATCGCCATTACGCATATCGTTTGTACAGAAATGGTTTCAAAAGGTTAATTAGCGTATGAAACGAGAAAAAAAAATTTTTACTACTATTTTAATAAAACGAATGCACAAAAATATTTTTGACAGTTAAATAAGTTATCAGAGATTTTTGGGCGGTTTTTCTTAGCCTCCAGCCACAGTTACCATATTTGCAAAGTGAGATACACCGCAGCTGAATAGAACTTAACAGATAAGCAAACCGTTTTATAAGTACGCCCAAAATACGGCAATTAGTAAGGAGCCCAATAAGAAGTAGTAAGAATATTTTTTGTCCTCGTTATCCTATTTTATTTGTAGAAATAACTGCAGAACGACGAGATATTAACAAGATGTTAATAAAAAGAAATCCGCAACTAAGGAAGCTTATAATCCATAAATGTATAAATACAACCGATTATGCTTCTTTCTGTCTACTATTCAGAAGAAATAGATATCGGTTCCCGGTACGATAATCTAGATTTCGATTGTTCATTGTTTATTGAAAGCGCTCCGGGTCAATACCATGGCCGTAAGTAAGGGAAAGCAAAAAAGAGTATCTCAGCCAGCCCCTCTAAATTTTTTTTGGCCCTACTATTTCAATAATGAGCTCTGGAGAAAGAGACTTTAGTCCTCACTACAATGCGATGTACCCGTGAATACTGGCATGGCTACTTGCTTCAGGCTGTGTGCCCGCTTTCTTTACTTTCGCCGATTCTCGTAACCACTGTTTCGGTCTATAGCCGTCTCTGGCAAAGACATAACGATACCAACTACAGTCTTTCTGCGTTGCTTGCTAAAGGTTATTTAATCGGTAGAGATGATTTTTTTTTAAATATCACAAGTGTATTTTAAAATTTTTTATATATTTTTTTAAATTTCGGCACTTTTATAGAAACAAAAAAAAATATTAGTTTATTGAAACAAAAAAATATTAGTTTTTGTTTTCATATGTGTCAACTTGTAGCCTGCAGCACTGTTATTCGCTGTGATCTTTTTCATTTTGGTACGTCGTCAATTGGTTTTACTGTCGTGTATAAAACTATAACATGCAAATTTTGACATTTACGAGCCATTAAGTAAAAACTTTGAAAGAAAAAACCTTGTCATAACAGAAAAATTCTCAATTTACGTCCAAAATAAGGAAAAAATATCTGCTGCAAATATAAAAATTAAATTATGACAATGGAAATTGCTATAGTGCCATTATTCCCCAATATAATTTGCGCACACAGGAAGCTTTACATTTATTATGGATGGTGTTTGTTACGTTAAGGTCGCGACCTACCGCAATATTCATAACCATGTTTTTATTTTTATATTTGTACGAGTTATTTTTTTTTTTTTTTTTATTTTAGACACAAAATGAGACTAATTTTTACTCTTACAAAAAAATTTATCTCGCATAGTTTTTGCGTAATGGCTCGTTAAAGCCAAAATGTGAGTTTTTCCGTTTTAAGGGCATGGGCCCGAGTTTCTCGGATTTCGTGAGAAATATTTTTAAAACCCATGCGAGAAACGATATCGTAAAATTGCTTCGTAACTTTGTTGCAAATTGGTTTTACTACGTAATGTAGTTTTCCAAGACAAACTGTATGAAGATTTTAGCTAATATTTCAGTTAAAAGGAAATTTCGTTATTTAACTAATTAGCTACTATTCTGCTGTCTTCTGTTTCGACAAAATTAGGGCACGTAGTTAAAACCAGTCATAACAAAGTTACGGAGCGATTTTACGATATCGCCTCCCGTTTATGTTTTAAAAAATAATTATTGTCAAACATGAAGAAACTCGGGCCCTAACCCTTAAAAGGACGACACTAAAACCAACTCACTTACCAAACTGAAAAAAATTCACAGTGAATAACAATGTTATTGGCTACAAATTCAGCTATGTTAAACCAAAAAATTGAATATTTTTATATTCATTAAAAATTATTGAATTTGTCTAATTATTTAAAAATTTCAGCATTTTTTTAATACAAAAAAATATCTATTCTTTATTTTTATGTGCATGACATTGTAGCCTGCGACGTCTTTATTCACTGTGATTTTTTTTTTTTTAGTTTGGTATGTTAGTTGGTTTTAGTGAAGACCTTAAAAGGGAAACATGCAGATTTTGACTTTAACAAGCCATTACGCCAAAACTATGAGAAAGAACAAAATTTCATAAGAGCCAAAGGAAAAAATAATATCTGGTACAAATAAAACATAAAAAAAATTGTGATTAAAATTGCAATAGACCGCACCCTTAACGAAAAATAACTTTACGATCTGATCACAGACCGCAACGATTTCCATTTCCGTTAAGAGGAGTCCTCGACTGGCGCATGGACGGCGTTGCAGCGTGTCTCGCGTATTCTTTTTTACGCGAAACCGCTTAACTTATTCATATTATGTTTATCTACGAAAAGAACACACACTTGAAACTATGCTTCTATGTTTACAAAAATTCAGCACGCTTGTTAGAAACATGATTTCAAGGCCTCTCAAAATGTAAAAAAAAAAAAAAAAAAAAAAACGGTTTTTTTAGACTGCTGTAACTCCGAAAATATTACCTCAATTCGTTAAATGAGAAGCGAGAGGCATGCGTTAGTCTTTACTTCGTACTATTCAAAAATAAAATATTGTGGTCACCGCACCCGTAGGAAACAGACTACAGCGAAAACCTTGCACGACAGTTTGGCGCGCTGCGAATAGAGACGATATGCTTCTCGTCAAGCGTGGGACAGCGGGTGGTATTGTGCCACTTTAAAGATTTATTTTGTGGTTTAGTGTAAAAAAAACTTTGAATTTCTAATGGGTGGTGTGTGTATATGTAGTACTCAGTTAGTTAATTATTTCTCATTCACGTAAAAAAAAAAAAGAGTGGCACAAAGTCACCCCTGCTGTCACAGCTCGACGGTATGTTAACTAACAGTGGTATCAAATACGCATAATTTTTGTTAAAATCATTGCTAATCACCTAGCTGTCGATGCAACTTACCTCCCATGATAGGTACAGCACTCGACAAAAGCCACAAGCTCGCTGTGCCTCCCTACCTGTCCGCGTTGACAGACGACTCACGCCCGCGACAAGGCCCACCGGGATGAGCGATGCGCCGTCGCTGAAAAGCGACGTGATGACGGAGCAGCCCTCACCCCCAACATCTTTTATTTTTCCTCCTGCGTCTCCCGACAAACACCCCTCCCCCTCACCAAACAGACGACACGGCTGGACCACGACGCATAGGGCAGCGTGCGCAACGACTGGGGGTCTAGCCACATCCGCCTGCCACAACCTTCCAACGTCCCGTTTAATGTGAGATGACGTAGGTCACACAGTCAGACGTTCACAACGCTCCAGTGTGGTGCAGCAGGGGTATAAACACTCGCCTTACATTCGAGAGGACCCAGGTTCGATCCCCAGCTCCGGCCAACGTGATTTTTCGGTTTTTCAGAGTTTACCGAAATCACTCCAAGAAAATGCTGGGACGGTTCCTTAAACAGGCATTGGCACACTCCTACCTTCTCTTCCGGTGAACCATTTGTGCTGTTCGAGGATACATAGAGAGATCAAATAAGCAAAAAATAAATTCTTCCCCACCTCTCCCAAAATCACAGTCATGAAATAACAAAATTGATTATCAACAGGCCCTTCAGTAAAATTTGTTGGCAATGGTGTAGGCTACATCTCTTACGTTGGTGTATCTCTTCTTCGTAATTTATCGACTAGCCATGGGCATATTAGGTACAAAATTATTTCTAGCGGCTTCCTAAAAACTGACAACCACACTCATTCAAAAATCGAATTTATATTTTATAAACCTTCGCAACGATTACGCCAAATTATTATTGCTAGACAAGAAAAAAAAATTGTCTCAACTGAGTTTTGAACGAGGATTTCAAACGTAACAAAATGTTAATAATAAATTGTCATCTAATTGCAAACGGAAGAGGTTTACGAATGTTATCACATACACGTTAAACTCCTCTACCACCCCAACACAATTACATCCTTAGAGCACAGTTTGTACACCTTCAGTCTACCAAGTAAATACATAAAGCTATGCGTTAACGTGACTTGTTATAAAATGTTTAATAGTTCATCAGGATGTTGTTGTAGCCACTGACAACCTTGACACAATTGTTCGTTGTACATACCTCACGAACATTGTGGCAACAGTTTAAAATTATCAGCCCAACTGGCATTCACAACCAATATCTTCCAAGCAACGAATACATTTTCGCCATTTGTTCGCAGGAAGAAAATAATAAAGTTTCGTATTAAAAAAAATTAGTATTAGTTTTCTTTCAACGTATTTTCTTTTCAGCGCATATATTACAAGATGTCCTGTAGCAGAACTGAAAATATTTAGCTCTGACAGTAGGCTGTAAAAATATTAAGTCAAGAAAATATATTTGTTTCCAGGTCAGCTTCAATATCTGTTGTCAACTGCTGTCAACACCCGAGTGTTGCCTGCTTAAATGTAGACACTAAACCTCTCTTCCAGGAAATCACGAAAACAATAGACGCGAAAGCGAAATCACGTAATCATCAAACGAGGCTAATTTCGGTAATAATGCATTTTGATTGTGGCAAGGTTTTCTCTTCCCCTTTTCGTCAACGCGGTCTGATAAAATAGATTTCTTGTTCAGATGAAATAATAACCTATGATATAAAAGGGCCTATTAAATACTGCGGCAAAAAAATCTCATCTAGCTATCACTAAGACTTTCCTGTCTAAAACAAAACTAAAGAACAATCCACATGCGAACGAAGTAGTTTGATTCTAAGTAAGTGCAATACACACACTGGGCAGCAATTTGGCAACGTTGTAATTCACTACTGCGATACACAGTATAACTTGTGCTTGTCATAGTACTGTTTTTAGTTATTATAGAATTGTGAGTTCTCAGTCGTTGAGAACTACCTACCGGATATTTTTATGCAATGAATGTTTGTCCGCTCGAGTCTTTAAGAGAAGTCCTCGACTGGCGCATGAACGGCGTTGCAGCGTGTCACGCGCATACATTTTTACGTGAAACCGCTTAAGATATTCATATCATGTTTGTCTACGAAAAGAACACACACTTGAAACTATGCTTCTAGTTTTTCAAAAATGCAGCACGCTTGTTAGAAACATGATTTTCGGGCCTCTCAAAATGGCTAAAATCGGGTTTTTTAGACTGCTGTAACTCCGAGAATGTTACCTGAATTCGTAAAGTGCAAAACGAGAGGCGTGCGTTGGTCTTTACTTCAAACTATTCCAAAATAAAATATTGGGGCCACCGCTTAAAGTCCCATAGGAAAAAGACTACAGCGGAAACCTTACACGCCAGTTTGGCTCGCTGCGAATAGAGGCGATATGCTTCTCGTCAAGCTTGGGACACTGGCTCTTATCGCTACGCTGTTCCCACGCGTCAAAGGTGGAAATTCGACACCACGAAGGACTCCTCTTAAGCTTCATTGTACCATTACCACCCAGCAGAAAAGTGAAACACTTATAAATTAACAAATCACTTTTAAAGATATAAAAAGATGTTTATAATATCTGTGTCAGCACTGATAACGTGATACGGTGCATCTGCTTGTAATGCTGTTCAGTACTTAAAAATAAAAATAATATAAACATAAACATGCACTGGTACTTGCCTTGAACAATTCTATACCTTGAATGTTAGTGGTTGGTACCACTTAACGTTGTGGAATTCGTTTGCTTTTAGTATTTTTCTGTGACGAGAAATTATGTTCAAGAAATTTTAACGATGCTGTAGCGTATACCCAGAACCATACCCTAATTAGCACATCCCAGTCAAGCCGATGTAGTTAATGACTTTGTAAAAATCAAACATCGCGCACTGATGTCTTGTAATTACAGCACGTTGCGTTCTGACAAATAAAAGGTAAAGGCGGAAGTATAAAAGCTGTCATAAAGCACGACGGTACAACTCATACGACAGGTTCTTCGTGATCTGCGACGAGTGGTGTGTGAGACGCCGGTACCGACCTCCCTGAAGTGAAGCGCGATGAAGGACTGGCGACAGGTGAGACAGGCAGTGCCTTGTGAGCACGCGGCCCCACCTCTCCATACACCCCCGCATACCGGCGGTAATGGGACGGCTGTTTGCCCCGGCGAGGCCGCGTTGTCGCCACGCCCTCTCGGCCGATCAAAAGGACTCCGCGTGGGGGAGGGATGGCCGCGCGTTATTTGCTCCAACAAAGTAGTGTGGTCACGGTGGGTCGGGAAGAAACCCCTCTCTTCACTCGTGAAGGCCTGGCCGACACGGGGCTTAGTCGTTCACACCTGCACCCTCGCCAGGGCGGGGGTTGAGGTCAGTGTAAATAGTCCCTGGCCGCTAGGCCCTGTTTGCCCCGGGATGCCTGAGTATCCCGAGACCCGGGTCTTCGTCCACCCCTTCAGGCCGCTGTGGCGAACTGCAGGTTCACAAGTTCATCGCAAGGGAAAAGTCATTCCTGACTAAGCTTCGCATTCAGATGTTCGCGCATCGTGACGTGATTCACACCTAAGTGGTTGTTTACAAACGTGGACCAAGTAAATAATTAATCTATGACTGCAGATAACAAAACTGTGTCAGACCGAATAGATGACCTATTAGAAAGTACCTTATCACAGAGATACTAGACCAAAATGATGAAAATCGGCTTAATTCACAAATAGCACCAATTTGATCAGGATACACAAAATTTCGCCATAGAATACTACAGGACTTGATAGACCGTTTTCGAATTGTGTCTTCCAGAATCGTATGTGTAGAAATAAATATATCAATCCAGGTTCATTGACTAGGCCTATATTTCGAGGTGTAGAATTTATATATTTCATCATTGTTTTCCACGGTGACGTCGTAAATGTGTACTAATTAAATTGTAAACTACTATGCAGTCGTAAATTTCGCAAACGAAAGAAAGTTTTTGACGTATAAACAACTGTAATTTCTGCATGTATTTCTCCTGCTCGGCGTGATCATGGAAACTGCTGGAGTTATGTTTCAGACAAGTTCATGGCATCTAATTCAGATTCACAATAAAAATTCTCCAATGAAAAGGATTTCAGGTAGGTACGTTAACTGGATGTTTTTTTTTTTTACATTGACGGAAATTGCAGCTCTCATCTACACTGAAGTTGGCTTATGCGTATAAAAACAAACTTTTCTAAAATAATGGCACGTATACTACTATAAATAAAAGTAATGATTTCGTGAACTCGCCGGACACACATTTTTAGCCCGAAGAGAATAGAAAACTGAAATTTATGAGGTAGCGAAATATGAGAATCTTTTTTAGACTGATAGTAACTTTATAACTATAAAATTGCGGCAGGATAAAAAAGACATGTGTTTACTAGGTCGAAATGATTCTAAACGCCAAAAACTAGATGAAAAGTTACTAATTAGATGATTATTAAAAATAAGTAACAAGGCTTCCGCAACAGAACTAAGTAAACTTATGGTAGTTGGATAGCATACCAAGACAACGCACGCTCAATCCTTGGAAAATTCAAGTTCCTGTCTTTCTAACTGGAAAAATATACGAGCTTGTCGGTAGATATTTCAAATTACACTGAATGCCGTCGTTATACGATCACCTCGTTTTACATCTTTCATACTTCCCCTGATGATAAACTAGTGGTTTACATTTGCGTAGTGTTTTTGATTCCACCCGAGTAATTTTTTTTACGATGAATACATGCCCCACCGGCATTTTCGTACAATATCGCGGCGCAATAAACGCTAGTGCGTGGACGGCACTGCGTGAAGACCGAGGGCTGGTAAGCGCCAGAACCAAGCCAGATGCGCGGCCCGGCACAGCAGGTAAACGATGACAGGCAGTTCTGAGCCGATGATTGACTCGTCCATCAGCGATGTGGAAGGCGGTGTGGGGCGGACCCCCCGCTCCTCTCAACATCTCATTTGGTCCCCGGAGAGGAGGTTGCCGGCCCGAACCCCCGTGGGGGCACTTAGCCCTGGTGCCTGGCGGACAATGCGCGGGGGCTCCCCAAGAGGCCTCGCGACGATCGACCAGTCATCGCCCTAATGGCGGCTCTTGTAATGATGCGAGCACCGGTCGGGGGTCCTCGGCGGGGTCGGAGGGGATCTGATCCGAGCACGACCCTATCCACGGAGGTTTCATCAAGAACACGACACTATGCCTGTCTAGTGTGGTCATCATCCTCATTTGATCTCATCACACATATTCACGACCACTTTTCCAAATCTCTTCTTTCCGATACCGTAATTTCAGTAGGAGTCAAATCGCTCGTGGCTGCCACGCGCCATTTATATTTCCAGCCAACATGATGTCCTCTTAGGCTTCACATTGAAGAATATTTCATAAAATAATTTTGAACATGAGACACTAACAAAAGTTCCCAACAAGTAAATCAATCCGAACTATAATTGAGTTTATGTGGGAAACTACTTAAACTGAACGTGTACCCAGAATGTATTGTAGTATAATCAGAAATGTGATAATACTTCCAATTTCCCTCCGGAATATGTCACAATCTGGACATTTCTTTCACAGTAGTCACTCGTTTCAACACTTATTTTTCACATGGTTTACGTCTCGTCTACAGCGAGTCACACACACATTTAGACAAAGACAGGAACTAGGGAAGAGTCGGCCATGACCATTGTTAGGAACCATCCCAGCATTTGCCTGGAGCGATTTCGGGAAATCATGCATGAAAAACTGAAATCAAGAAGGCCGGAGCCGAGAAATATTTATCCTGAAGACGAACTAACACTGTAATTTTGGTAATGAACGGAAATCATTGCAACTGGTTTCGTCGTATTTGGAATCGTTTTATCAAAGCCGACAAAAGCCTGTCTACTAGAGGCAGAACACGCAAACTGCTGTTCCATGTCGGAAGAATCTAGCACTCCTTGCACACTGGTTAAATTCGCCAATTCAATATAGAGGGAAGATGTACAGCTTTCATATCCTCTGCTGAGGTAAGTTACGTATAGAGTTCTTGCAGGTTCGTCCGAAGGAGTATTGTAGCTCTGCGATTGTAATAAATGATATTCAAACTGAGGAGGGTTTTCTGACGCAGATCGGGGACCTTTACTTGACGCAAACATTTCATAGGCAAGTGCCACTGTCATGAAATTGTCTATTCGGTCCATTCCTTCTGGCAGAGATTTGGTTATTTTTGTTTCTCTGTGAGATTTTTCTAACCCACATTAGAACGTCCGTGTTTTTTTATTAGCTCTGTCAGCAGAACGATTGTAATTTGCCTTGCCAGCAACGTTTTTAAATTATTTGCTGTATATCAAAATGTGATTAAATAAACTAATAAATATATAGTTTTAAGCTATAACAGGAAGAAAAACATCCAAGAGCTCAAGTGTGTGGCTTGCTGTAGACTATGCAAGACCTAGGCTACTGTGTTCAGTTTAGTCGTATACGAGTGAAAGAGAACGTCCCTAGAGCAATTTCTGAAAGCACTACCAAGATGCACGAATAACTGCGCGAAATCGTTCCCTGGCTGCAAACACGCTCGACGAACAGAAGGGTCGTACCGTGGGGACCTCCGCCAAGTCGATTCATCAGTGACAACGGCTTCGAGAATTCGATTCACCGGTTCATCAGTCAAAACGCTGTCAAGGAAGGAAGAGGCACAGTGTACAAGGGGAGCGGGAGAAAGAGCAACGCGCTGACTTGGGAGCGCCCACAATCTCGTTTAGCAGTTATTCTTCGCGAGGTCGGGAATAAGACATCATTTATTTAGAAAACTTTTCTCTACGTTGCCAACCCTCGCTGGCTTGTTGCATACAACCGCCCTTACACCTGCGGCAAAGGAAAAATTACTGGGCTAGCAAGTGACAATGACGTAGAATTTTTCAACTTGTTCCACTTTGACAAAAAAAAAACACTGTAACAAACACAGCTGTGTATTACTCATGTGGAAGTT
Source organism: Medauroidea extradentata (assembly GCA_003012365.1). Taxonomy (NCBI): domain Eukaryota; kingdom Metazoa; phylum Arthropoda; class Insecta; order Phasmatodea; family Phasmatidae; genus Medauroidea; species Medauroidea extradentata. The sequence continues at coordinate 120,338 of PNEQ01047534.1, forward strand.
TTGTGCGTCTGTTGACGCTAATGGAAATTTTCTAAATGCGAAAATTATTCATGTCTTTACACTTCAGTGTTTATCTTCCAAGTAGCCTGAAGCATCGACTGAGTGAACACGGTAGCGTTTGTAGCAGTTAGCAAAATAGTTATTAAGGATGTTGCCTACCTTAGAGCCGTGGCGTGAGCAAAGATAACGATTTACATGTTGAATTATATTCGGCGTTTGTCAGTTATTTTTAACTGATTCGCTTTCAGACGAGATTTATTAACTGCATTAGAAAAGAGGGAAATACTGCTACAGGAATAAAATTTAGTAAACAATTTATGAGGTTCTGTTTTCTAGTGTTTTTATAATGAAAACACTTATTTCTTCAGTTTTTAAGATACTAAAAAACTAATTCTAAATGTGAGCTTCACCGAGACGGAAAATTAAGTCGGGGGTGGCACATGTTCGAAAATAACTAACCCTTATCTAATTTAATTTCAAGTAAATCCGCTCTCGTCAGGGCTTTGGGATAGGTCACGCCCTTAACGAGTCTAAATAATTATACAATTTGTATTTGTGCTGTTAATAGGGTTACTGTAGACTAAATCAGTTGCTCTTCTGTTTGCTTACTCCACAGAATACCTGCATGGGTTCATAAATTCTTGTTAGAACGAAGTTATTCGTTTGCATAGAGATCATAGAGCATCGTGCAGGAACTTAAAATTACAGTGTAGCAGAAACAGAGAAGATATTCCCAGAGAAAAAAAAAAGGTTACGCAATTTTCACGACCAGCAACAGAAATAAAAGTTTTGAAGTTATACTAAATCCACTTAATTATTTTTGATAGTTTCAAAGAAAGCATATATTCGAAAGGAACATGTAAGTTAAGAATGTTCACAACACAAATGTATACGTGTAACCGCGATATTCAGAATTGCTAGTCGCTGTAATTTACAGAACCCGTCACATGACAATAGCTAAGACTGAGATGCTATAGGTTGTTCATGATAACCTGAGCACTGCATGACATGTTCTGTGAGTAATTTTGCCACCATCTCTACTATGTTACACACGAAAACTTCCATGTGGCCTAGCTAAAAACTAGTGTGAAAATTTCAAAGCTCTCAAAATTTTACATTTTCAGCTCCAATAAATATTTGTTTTAAGTGCTGGAAGTGCTCAGTTTAAAGTGAACCGCATATAGATATTATCTGTAACGCAACAGGTTTATTCGATCCAAACCTCCAGCACGGATTGCTGCTTCAGGCTGAATCCGTCGTACTAGGCGGATCTCGACAGAGTACGAATAGTAAGATGTGAGCATCCTAGAGCGTGTTTGTAGGTGGTCGAAGGCGTTACTGACTGTATAACCGAGTGACGTCATTCATGTGTATGAGCTCCCTCATAAGTCATCACGCACAAAGTTACGCGTCGCCCCGTGAAATGGCACATTGTGTACCCACATCGGCGACAAGCCCAACAGGGCTGTTAATGTCCCGTCCAATCACGCGCCACGACACTTCTCCCGAAGGCCACCCCCCTCGCGGTGGTCCGTGACGCGCCTGCCGAGGAGACGTTTAACTGCCGGGGCTGGGGTCGCGCGCCATCAATATTCGTTAACGCGGGCGATAAATAAGCATACGTGGCTACGTGAGCGCGTGGCGGACACTTTCCCCGAGCGACCACAACATGAAGGAAGTGGAAGGAGGAGGGAGGGAGTCTTTCTGGAGGGAAGGACACGCCGGCGGCACCGACGCCCATCCGGCGTCGTCGGGGGACCCAAGTCGCGTCGCCTTCCTTTTCCTCCGCAGACCTTTGTCTTCGGGCGAACGACGCCGTGATGGCGCCTAGGAGGACGACGCGCGCCGAATCGCGGAGTGAGGCGTCGTCACCTGTCACGTCACGTCATCTCGACGTCGAAGGGCACGTCCCGGCAGACACTTGGCCGTCGGAACTTGAGGCCATCAAATTCATATGCGTCGTACCTACGAGGCCGCGAGTTATATTCGGGAGCTGATCGAACATGGGGAGGAACGCGGTAGCCAACGTCGACCAAAGTACGGCTGGTCTAATGACACGACCATGAATAGAAAGATCCGAGACCATCTCATTACAGTGGACTGCGAACTACCTGATTACTGACTGCGCGCGCGAACTGTCGTCGTCCCTGGCGCAGCTGCTCACGTGAGCATCACAACGGCTGGAAAGCACAATGCATCCAACCACTAAGCAACTGTGTGACTTAATTTTCCATGACAAATTTGGTATAATATAATTATAATATACTTTAATGGACAGCTGTAGTACGCATATTGAAAGCAATATTTAAGACTTGATGCTGGAATGAAAATGCTGAGAAATAACTAAACAGACAAATCTGTGTTTTCGATTTAATAACGGTATGTTGAGTTTGCTTTAGTATACAAACAGTAATTAAAGCTAAAATATTAGTTACACTGACGAATAACCTCACACCAGAAGAAAAAATTGCAAAACGTGTATAAATGAAATAAACTTGTCTTCTAAAATATTATGCTGTGCGTATCTACCAAATTAAAACTCGTTGAAAACATATCCTGGCAATTTAATATCAAACACGAAACGCAAAAAGGGCGTTAAAATATGTAAACAAATAATTTGAAGAAATATATAACTTACTATTTATTTATTTTATTTATAAACAAGTCACGGTTGGCGTAGAAGCTAAGGCAATCTGGGGTCGTTTCCCGTCGAGATCGAGCCGTATTTTCGCATGTGGTAATCATGACTGACAGCGGTGACCAAAACCTCTTCACTTAATTATTTAATAAAATGTTTGCTCAAAGTACGAAAACTAAGACTTTCAGTCTGCAGGCATTATTTTACCCAAATGTCACAAACAGTCATAAAAATCTGTAAGTTGTAAGACATGCCTCTGAAATATTTGTTATACATGTACCATGACTGATTGGAACCGCTTAATCGCTGGAAATAGTTTGGGGAATGAGGAGAAACTTCCTACAAAATTATATAAATATATATGCACTATATATATTTTTAATATGGCTAGTACAGTCTACATAAATCAAGATACAACATAACTGAGTTTAATATGCATTCCTTAGTCTGCAACATTGCAATATTACGACAGTTTTTCGATAGTCGAACTGTGATAAAATTACAAAACTTATGTAAAACTTAAATTTTTGTACGTTTTAATTGGAAACTGCCTGCAAAATAAAGTTTTCTTTAACACCATGAGCGAGACATTTTGTTTATATAACACTACTACACGAAACATACAAAATAAAAGCATAAATGTGTTCATGATACAGACGTACATAAAAATCCATTAACTTATTTTCTTAAAATCTAATAAAAGATTATGTGAAAATAGCCTTACATATATTTTTTATGTATTTTAACAAATCACGATTATACTATGCTGATGCTTCCGTTTACTGCGAAATCTCAGCGGTTAGTATCAAACCACAATGAAATATTACTATTGTAATGCCTTGCTCGAGAGCTAACAGATGATCCTGCTCTCAGAAACGTTCGGAGTAGTACTATCGTAACGTGAAAAATTAATGTAGAAATAACGCAGCTTTCAGCTAACTATAGGGATTTCAGAGATACATAGTCGACAGATGGCATGGAGCGAAGTGGCGCAGTATTTATACGGGAGAATCAAAGTTCGATTGTCATGCTTTATTTTCGTATAGATGACATTAACTGCCTATTGCCAGTATGTAGGGATGTAAGCAAAACCATTTTCACCAGCGCAGTTGGGCTTCTGCACGCCCAGCAGTTGTGTGCGTGAACGTACAGGCGGGCCGATGTTTGCCACCCTGACGAAGAAATCTCGAACGACCCTGCGCCGATTGAAACGTCACCGGCGCTCCCGCTGAAATATCGAGCCGGGGAATAAATAAATAAATAATAAAGTGCACCGGGCGTGCTGAAGGAAAATGCTGGGCCCAGAAGGTGGAGGATGTGGGGGAGGGTAAGACGCCGTGAAAAATGTCGTCACCTTTGCGAGCGCCGCAGCGAAGTCGACAGCACGGCGAATGAATATTTTTTCGCGGGCGGGAAAACCAATCAGAGCGCGGCTGCCCTTGGGGAGCCAAGACAAAGGACGGGGAAGGGCGTAAGGAAAGGGATCTCGAGGGTGAAGGGAACGGCGGCCGCGCTGCAGCGAGATTGAGATATCGCGCGGCAAAAGCACTTGGCTGGCATACCGCTGGTTTTTTGACTTGTCGGGATTTATGTACTACTGGAGCGGGGCGGAGAGGTCGGAAGGAAGTGATTTCCTACGGAAAAATATTCTCTACGGCGGGCTGAAGGGCGGGGGGACGTTTCTATGGCGCGGCCAGGTTTTCGTGGCAGATCGACGTAACATAGCCACTAGCTGTGATGCATGACTTCGAGTATAACTGACATTCGAATGGTTGGGGCAAGGCCTTGAGTTACATTACCCGTCATAAACGTAACGCATAGAGCGAACAAGAGCATTTAGGTCGCGATAACTTTCCCGCTCCTCGGAAATACTCGGGAGCTTTCGTTTGTCGTCGATAGATGAGCGTAAAGGCATCGTCACATAGGCTATATTAATTATTATTCTAGCTTTTTAAACCCTAACAAAAGTGTCCGATTCCGGTTACAGTGTTACAGACATTTGAAACTATCCTTAACTAATCTGACATATTGTTACAAGGGACAAGATAAGAGGGGTGGGGAGTGTCAGAATCGATTTAAAAGATGAACGAATTCCCCCGAGCATTTCCGAGGAGCGGGAAAGTTATCGTGACCCAGACGCTCGGATTTAGCAATGTTACTGGAAATTTCTGAGTGCGAAAAGTAACCCGATCACCTGACTGAGCAATGAACCCTGATTTTTTCGTGTTTTAATTACTGGCTTCCAATATTCGCTGAAACTAAATACGCGTGATTTATGTATCCTTAGCTGACAAGGTGCATGTGTAATAGAGATGAAAAAAGCACCAGTCGGTTGGAACAAACCAACAACGTGCCGGATGCGAATCAGGTTATGCTAACCACGTGACAAACACGCTCGACTGGTTTAGTTGACAGTTTAGCAGTTCTGTGTTTCCTGATGTCGGGCCGTCTCTCGCAAATTGCTCGGAAAACGCCCTCGACAGAATACTGGGCAGTCATCCAAAATGTCCTGCAATGCGAAATATTGTTCTCTCGGTTGGTCAGCAACGTGAAAAACAAGTTTTGTTGGGAAGCGATTTCGTCTAATCAAAGGCAGCTTTGCGATATTACGATGCATCATTAAAGTTGTGGTAAGCGTTCTCTATAGACGCTGCTGCAATATGTTATAGGAAAAGAATTCCATTCGTTCGTTACGGTTCGCCGAGTGTGGTGAAGCAATGCTAAAACGCATCGCATTAGGGAGGATCCGGGTTCGATCCTCGGCTCCGAAAATATTGGTTTCGGTTTTTCCGGGTTTTCCGAAATCACTCCAGGTGAAGGCTGGGATGGTTTATTTTAAACATGCCCTGGCCGACTCCTACCCCTTTCCCAACTGTACCTCAACCTAGACCTTGAACTATTTGAGAGCATGCAATGCTTCAAAATAAATAAAAACGTTCTAGTTAATATTCCGATTTTTGCGGTTTTTTGACGTGAACGGGACAGAGAAGTGAAAAAAATTCGATCAATGTATACATATTTCATAGGTCTGCTTGACAATAGAAAGTCTAGAGCTGTTTTTTCAGCTTGCCTATTAAATACACACGATAATCTTTCCACAATGTCACCAGGACACGAGACAGAAATGGCAGACAAAATTTTAGTAGGATTATAGATTTAAGATGGTCAGAAGACAAGGTATTTGAGTCTCTTCCCTATCTCACTATCTAATGAAGTAACATCAGTGGCCACACGTATTTACAGCGTTATCCGCGTGTCACGAGGTGCTATGTTCAAACCCCAGCTACACTTGTTGACGCGTGAGTCGTATTTGAGTTAAAATTTCGTTTCCAGTCAGGCCTCAGTTATCACGCATAAATGCGTCCAAATAATCAGTGAAAGTAAGTGACGGTTAATAACTTAATTTAAATAATAATTGGAGGGGAACAAAACTAAGCACGTGATAACTTACGAATATTATTTATAGGATAATTCGTTATCATTAAGCAATTGTGGAGAAATTATTTATTGAACTGCGGTGAGAGAAGGGAGTCTTGCTCCCCAAACGTCCATCATCACCAAATGATAAACTGTAGTAATTACGTGAATGTCATCCATGTGTTTACCACCAAAGAAGAGAAATTGGTGGAATTATTTTGGGGCCACTTTAAGAGTTTTGATTTAGTTAAATTTCTCCATAACTTTCATGTTAACTGCTTTTAAAAAAATTCCGCTAAGATAAAGAGCATTTACTAAACGGTTATTTGAAGTTAAAATTTGTTTCTCTTTCATTATAACAGTTGTGATCTGTGTAATCGCAATTGCAGAAAAACGTTAGAAAATATGGATGACAGCTCAAATACTCATAAAAAATATTCTATTAAATACTGCCGGATGTCATAACGTGCTTTAAATTTCAAAATTCAATCACAACATATTAGTTACAAAGAGCCAATAATTATAAAGTCAGTGTATGTAGGAAACCACACACAAACCCATTCCCTTTCACAATAACGTCTCTGAATATTAGCCCTATTATGTCTATGAAAACTCGGAAGGTCAGCCGAACTCATAGCGTTTCTAGTTGAGGTACCTACCTTCGATTTAGTTTACGAGAAATATGACATCAAGGAGTTAAAAGTGGGGTTAAGGTTATTCACGAACATGGACATCACACGAATCTGTGATGCTGTTTGTGAACCAAATCGACTTCATCTGTTAAAATTTTCCGTCAGATCAGGATTTATATCAAACTGCTTACGGTTACGTGCAAGGATTTTAAATTACAAAGGTTGCCTACAAAGAAAAGTTCAGACGAACTCGCAAACAGCTTGCAGTGAGGACGTGAAAACCAAACATCGCAGTTCCTCAAGTGGTCCGCATGCACATATATGAGTTCTATGTTATTTGCGGCATTTGTCTTTCCATCCACACGGGACTCGGAGAAAATAGGGGTATATATATAAATATATTCATTTATTTAAGCTATACGTCTCTTCAACAAGAAGGTCAATAACGATGGTTACACACAACTTTACACAAGGACAGGAACTAGAAGTTGAATCGGATATGGCCTTTGACGAGGAACTACACCAGTATTCGCCGCGAGTGATATCGGAAAAGCATGGAAATTAAAAATCTAGGTGTTCGGGGCCGGGGATCGAACCCAGATCCTCACGATTTTAAAGTCTAGCGTGTTACCATTGTGCCACCTCACTGGTAGAAGTGGGGACATTACCTCAAGCGAAACAGTGTAGAGGGGAAGAAAGTGGTTGTGGGACAAGTATGGGGTGGAACAGAACAAAACAAAGAAAGAACGAGCCTGGAGCCGCAAACATGCGCCGGCTGACTGCCAAGTCGTGCCGGCCGGATGTTCTACAACGGTAAGGTGGCACAGGAAGGGGCAGTGGGACATTACGAGGGGCGAGGGAATTAGCAGCTGACTCGTGTTCGCTCTGGCACAACTACGGCGCAAGGCACGCTGCTGGCCTGTGACGTCACATTCCTCCAACTGTCAGTGTATCTGCGTGCTACGACCTACTATCCATGTAAGGTATTTCTTAGAATTGTTGCCGCTACGAAATATGTTGCTACAGACGATACAGAGTTCTGTCGTATTTTTTTTAGTACAGAAGAAAACTTCATGCTGTTGAAGGCATTATTCCGTTTCCGAATGCAAGGCATGACAGCTAAGACTAGAGTTGGAGTACTTCAGAAAGTCTGAAAGTTTTAAATCTTGTTTTTGTAAGTATACCTGAAATAGAGACCCCGTGATCTCATTTGTTGGAACTTCCCTGTACATATCTACTGTGATAACTGTTTCTCCATCACCAGCACTTCATTCGAGGAACAGACCTAAGTAGTAGTTGGAGATTGGAGATCAGATCTGCGTATACAGAATATTAACTGGTACAATAGATTCTTTGCACCATATTTCAGTCTACGAAGTTGTGTATGATACGTAATAAAATATTTTATCAGAATCGGTATGTTGTTTTTCGTTATACATGTGTTTGAATTTTAATATTCCTTAGCCCCGCTGCGCCGAATGATTCAGGTACTATGATCAAACGCCCCATCGCTTCTACGCGCACGAATCTGACTTGTGTGCAGTCTTTCCGTCGTGTTGTGTGTGACCATGTAACCATACTCTTTTAACAGCAATAAACACTGAAGCGTAGTTCAGTGAAATATCGCTCACAAGATCTCGCAAACATTTATTCTGTCTGACAACTCGGTAAGACTACGTTAAAAGTCAGCAAAGCCCGCTCGAAAGTTGCAGTCTTGAAAAGTCTGAAATATAGGTAGAGGTATCACCCCCCTTCTCCATTTTACCCACACGTTTTTACCATTGCGGTTGTTAGAAGTTTTTAAAAGAAAAACGTAATTTACAGAAAAGAGCAGAGAACTTTTGTAATTGCAAGGCTAGTTTACAAATTTCTCGCCACAGTTATTCTAGTTCGATTTACAGAGGAAGCAAGGGCGGTTTTCGCATATGAATATAATGAATGACAAACATTGCCTTCAGCAGGCGAATTTTCTTGGGGATCGGTTTACTTCGCCTGTGCATTCCGTAACTGTCTGCACTTGCCTCGATATTTTACGAAACCTTTTTGCCCTTATTTTCGGAAGAAAAAAAACTAATCATTTTCATATATACGTAACTACAGTATTGTAGAGCTATATAATATATTGTCAAGTGCCGTTTATAATATCATGCAGTTGCAAAATAAAATATTTATTCGCACTGAAAGAAAAATTTCGTTGGTTGTCTTTCCTGCAAAATTATTTTGTAGTAACCATAAAATCATTTTGTGATGGCCACAATATTTTGGATGTCAACAAAATGTTCTTGTGGTGACAACAAAACAAATTGTGCAGGGTAAATACGCACAAAATATTTTGCAGCAGCCACAAAATAATTTTTTTTTCCATACGGATAACATGTCGCAATGCAAAACAACAACGGCGGGACAAACTATACAATAAATTCTTAGTAACAAAATGTTCGGAATGATATTCCAATAATTTTAACTCTTATGTTGAACTTGAGCAATACGTCAGTAGACTACAGCTATCCATACCTACCTGTGCAGAATGTTGCAGATCAAAGGAAGCGTTCGCCTTCGTTGTATGCAACGTTTAGTGCATACCGGTATGAAAAACTGCCGGCTACCGACGTTATTTGTTCGTTATAAAATTCCGTTTATTATGTAACCTTACCGAATATTTTGTAACTAGGACTTATGGTTTATATCAATCCGATAGATTCTGTGGTTTGACTTAGGCAAGTTATTAAAATGCACCTTGTGTAATTATGTCTGGCTTTGAATTCAAGACGTGACTTGTATCGTACGTGTAACAAACTGGGTACAACAAATTAATTTACTGAAGATGCCAAATCACTAAATCGTTAAAACAATTAACGTATTAATCAAACATCGATAAATGTAAATATGAACGAGCAGCCTATAAACTACACCAAAAACTACCACATCGAAATAAGTGATTTTATCATCATTTAACGTAAGTTTGGCCACAAGGAAAAAACTATTAAGTTCAGAAAAATGATTCACCACTTAAATCTCGGCCTGAAATAAGCTGTGCGTGTTTTATAACCATGTTGGTAGCTGTGGTACATCTGCAGTTGGTAACAAGCCAACGCCTGCCGCAGGTCCAAGACAAGTCATACGAAATAACATTCTAACGTCGTGCACGTGTTTAATTGGTTCCTAAACATTGTAGCCCACGACGCTGTAATACAAAAGAACACAAACATGGTCAAACGACACACCTCGTTATTTCTAAAAATCGGGCCGTCAAACAAGTATAAATTAGATCGAACACCAACCGGTATCCATCATGTTTGTGATAAACCTGGAAAACAGGAAGATAAATATGCCGTGATAAAATTTAGCTTGATATGTCATACTATTACGCTCAAAGATAACCGCCACCCCTCTATTCGTGGAGCGCAACAACTGGCGTGCAGCACATTCGTAGGTGTTTGGCTTATTTTATTAGTAAATGGTCTGAAGTACAGGTCAGCACATACTTATATTAATATCTTCTCCGTAGTCATGTGGTGCTACTGAAGTCACAGCTTCTTGAAAAGCTCTTTTCAGCCATTCGAGGGCCCTCAAAAGTCCTCAAAAATCATGTTTTTAGTTTGCTTTCTGATTTTTTTTTTTAAATTATAGATAGATGTTATTATTGTTTGTTCTTTTCGTAGATAAATGAAACCAAATAATTTTACTGCTTGTGTGTGAAAAAATGTGCGTGGCACACTGCATCGTTCTTGCATCTTGAGGTTTTAAGTATAACAGGAAGGTCAGTATAAAGCACAGTACTTGAAACAATTACGTGAATACATAAATACAGTAATTTCAAAATATATGAAATATTAAGTGTTTCTAAGTTGAGCTGGGTTTAGCAAAAGAGAATCAACCTACAGTTCGATTGAACTGAGAAATTCAAGGTCAAAGATTACTGTGTGTTTCTGAATCTTACATAATCCACTTCTTCTAAGCTTTTATTTTTCTCCAAACTTTATGATGTAATACTGGTTATTTTGCTAGTATAAAATTCGAACCTTTTCCTTTTACATGGTATGGTTATGTCAAAATATATCGTCGACTTAATGCTACAACTAGGTAACTAGGTAGCTGGAGATATCCAACTATACCACTGAAAATTGCTTTTGTCATACAAATGATTATTTTTTTAAATGCAAATTTGTGTTGCATCAATACTCCTAATTAGCACATTTATAAATGTATACACATCAAAAGGAACAATCATAAGGGTAGTGTATAGACACCTGCAGAAAAATTAAGTTACCCAGTTCTTGCACTAAGCTGACGATATGACTCAGTGGGTTGGTTCTTCTTTTCTTCATAAATCCGACCAGTTTGGTTTCACCTTCTGGTGCACGGCCTCAGGAAGCAGGAAACCGTAGTTGCAAGCACAGCACTTGTCACGTTGAAAGACGCGCGACGGTTGAGGACTCGCGGCGCTGACAAACACGGACGGGCCGTGCAGACGGCTACACGGGCAGGGAGGGCGAGTGAGTGCTGTTTGTAAAGGCGCGGCGTGCCGTTCTGTTGTCAATCCCCGGATCAAGTTTCGCCCAGGCAGGGGATGCTCGAGACAAAAGCCACTGTCTGACGAGAGGAGGGAGGAGAAGAATGTCGAGGGGACAGGAAGACACGTCGCGAAAAGATACCAGCTCAGCTCATCTTCCATTCTGAATGACGAGTTGCTGTCTGGCAACTTGCGTAGCGGCTGTCATCTAGCGAATAGAACTTTTAGCAATGCGGGGAAAAAAAACCAACCGAATCTCGGCAAGCTCTTATTCAGACTTGGAACTGTTAAAGTAAAAAAAAAAGTTCTAGTTTTCTCGAAAACTATGTTCTAAATTTTAGACCGTAAAACGAAAAGATTAAAAATATTTGATTAAAAACACCTTCAGCGATAAAAGAAATAACTAAAAAAGTGATGCTAGATATCCAAGGATATCTTCGTTCACGAAAGTGGTACAGAAATAAATTCTCCCACCGTCGTGTGAGGTAAAGACCTGCCGTTGTTAGCCAGTGCAAACAAATCACGAATGACAAGAGAAAAGTAAAGAAATGGAATAATGCTGTGGAAATACACGCGGCCGGCATTGTAAACTCCACCACTTCTAAAGAGCCTGTGTGTCACCAATCATGAGGAATTTTTCTTAATTTCTTCCTGATCGAAAATTTGACTAGATTTATTACAAAATATTTCAAAAGGACTCAGCTAAGTACCTTGCCTTTCATTACGAACATGATATTCTAATTATTAAATAACACTTGTGTGAAACAGTTCAGCTTATTCAAAATTTAAGAAAAAATTATCTCTAACCATGTAATAAAGGCTAAATGACTTGAATACTAAATTAGTAAATAGGAAACTAATTGTAAAATGTGTGTTTATATAAAGAAACATTGCCTCTGATTCGTCACACCTTTAATTTACAATACAAAAGTAAACTATCTTAAATATTTTTTGCAGCCCAGGAAATTGTCTTGTCCTCAAAGGACGAAGCTGCATACTTTCATTCGACGAGTGTATTTCACTACTTTATAACCAATTTTAACCAAATAAATTACTGTGATTTTCAGTTTATATTTCTCAGAGAATTCTCAAACTCCCGTAGTCGAAAGGATTACCTAGTGTTACATTCTCATAAAAATAATGGTTTCCACAAATAACATGCATACAGATGTAAAATACAAATATAAAAGGTAACCTAGATTATCTTTCCAGCAGTTTCATTCTCATGCTTGTACGATATTGTCGAGGTAAAATCTGCTACGACAAAAGGGACAACATGAGAACAGGACGGTACACTATAGACATACAGTCAGAGCGGCAGTAATGAAGAGGGCTCCTACAAACAGTGTTCTCTCTGTGTGCAAGGGACGCAGCCACCGACAATGCTGGCCTCTGCACTGTGGGACGGTCGAAGCCTCCCATTGACAAACCGCACGCAGCACGGCACGGCGGCTTGGAAACTGTATCTCTCCGAGCACAGCGACAAGTCCTCCCCCTACCCCATTGACGGCTGACGGCCTGTCACCGCGCAGACAAGACGCACTTCCACAAAGGAGGGTTTTCGCACCTGGATACACACATCCAGCATCTGGGCCGGCTCCCCCTACCCCCTCGTACGGGACGCGAAAGGAAGGGAGCGGCTTAAAAAAATGAAGTGACAGTTCATGCGAAGCGTAAACACAGATAAAAAGACCATCATCGGGACGGCGTATCGCGGGCAGGGCACAATGAGCTCCCAGGATTCTAATTCAGAATCTCTGCCGCTGAAAGAGCTCGCGCGGTACGTTACGCCCCAGCAGCCCGGATGCAATCCTTTTTCTACGAGAGCCGACAACCGCGATTAGGTTCTAACAGAGATCCGAGGAACGAGCACATCTTCGCGCATGACATAACTGTAGCAGAATGTCTCCTGCAGTGACAGAGGTGGGATCAACCTTGTTCAGAAGCACCGCTTTCCTTGTCGAACCGTGGATTGAGATACAGTCTTCCGAGAGACGCATTCCGTCCAATACATATCCAGCTGCGTGACCGGAAATCTCTCACCCAGTAACGTCAGTACGCCTGATCGGCATCTCGCTGCCTTGCAATCGCCGTTGCGGTTCTGTACTTGACACTGACACCACCTACACTAACAACTTGTATTAAACACAATATCAAATTCATTTTGAAGTATTGCAATGTAGCAACGCACAAACCAAAACGTGTTCCACGTAGGTACCAATTTCCTTGACAATCTAGACAAAACATATACTTTCTGAAGTATTGTTGTCGAACTTAGAACACGACCAGTAAACAAGTATGAAAACAGTCATCAAATGTGCATCATAAAAATAAAATATGAAAAACTGTAAACGCGTAATCACAAATAATAAATAAAATATTGTTACAAGTTTAAGCAAAACTTTTATATGTGGGCAGTTCCCATGAGTTCTTTTGGGATAGAGGTCTTACAATTATAAATAAAAGAGTTAAATTAAGTACTGGATTTAATAGCTCACAAAGCTACGAAATACACAAAACAGTAATCAACTATAACTCTCACAACACAATTAGTTATGCACACAATTACTACTGTGTCACAGACACGTTTATTAACTTTCACAATTAAAGCACAAAAAAGTCCACCATCAATTAATTAAACACTACAAATCACAATAAAATTCAGTCATCTATCCAATCAACAGTCTTTCAAATAGTGACAGTGTACAACCTCAATAGTCCGCAGTGGTGATGAATCGCCATGTGCTGTGCAGCACTCCGAGTGCACCGCTGTCTTTACTCTTGAGGTCTTCGGTTCGACTCCCGTCGCGCACCTCCTCTTCGCCCGTCAGCCCGTCGCAGCGCAGCAGCCCTCTTGGTTCGTCCAACACTGCTCCGAAGGTAGCCGCCTGCCACCTCACAGTAGACTCTGACGTCACCAAGATGCCTTCACCAATCTATCTCCACAACCATAGCACCTTCCTCTAGCACGACCAATAGCGAACTGTCTCAAATATGCCGATTCTGCGGTTTTATACTCCTCGAAACAGTTGGGGAATAACCGCATTACAGGGGTCTAAAAATAGACATTACTACATGTTTCGGACATGAAAAGAGTCACGTAGGCCGCCCTCGTAGGATTAAGACGCAGTTGGGACAGGTATCTATGACGTAGCTTCGGCGTGACTCCCATCACGTAGCCGCCCAGTCTATGAATCAGGGGCCAGTCCACAAAGTGTTACGAAACAGCCGCCGACCACTGGCCTCCAGGTACATGGCACGTAACAATATTTTATTACTGCCATTTAGCCCCAGCTGGCATATTCACTCAAGTTACGTTGTTGATTAGAGACATACAAAATTCGCGTTATAATTTTCTAGCAGACTAAACTTCACTTTTCTGTACACAACAGAGTATAATCTACTATTCAATTGGCCACGAACTTTTGTGTGTTGTCACTTAACTTATGTTACGTCCTTACAGAGATTGGCCTCTCTACAGCGTAAGCATTCTTCGCGGCAAGTCACGACAATATCGGCCAGCGGGAGACGTCGAACGAGCCTATAGTCAGTTGAAGTCTAGTCAGCTGTCAGAAAATAACGCGAATTTTGCATGGTTCTAGTTATAGTACTTGCCACAAAATAATCTTTTCAGAACTATTGCAGTATTTAGTGAGGCCTACGTAGATTTTTTTTCAGCATCACAAAAGTTTTGAACAGCAAGAAAATAGATAAAATTACTAAAAAATATCATATAACAATATTGTAGAAGCCGCGCTAAATGTCTCAGATAGTTAAAATTGTATATAAGTATTCTATAGAACTCAGAAAATTACACTGTGTAGTTGACAAAAAGGAAAAGAAAAAAAGCATTACTAATAAAAAATGGAGGTTTTACTTTTTACGACAAAAGTAGTTTTTAACCACAAAAAATATATTGGTTGACAGATAAAATATGTTCAACTAGAGGAGAGACTACAATTAGGAATTTCGACCGAAGCGTATGTAGTTTGTCACTGAACGCTAAATGATTCATTAATCTAACTGTACCAAAATATGCTATAAATGTCAGGTAAACTGGGCCACAATGGGAGCTTAATAAATTAACAACGTGACAAATTAATTTTAACAAATAAAGTGGTCAAAATTGTCAGGAATTACTTATGAAAAGTGAATGCCCAGTTGAAACAAGTGTGAGAAATTAAAGGAAACAACGAAATAGAGTATAGAAGAGATCGATAACGAACTGACCAATGGTGCGAGCAAGTGAAGAGGGGAATGCAGAAAGGAATAAATGATGCAGAAGACAAACGAGGCCACATGCAAGTAATAAAAAGCCACACACAACAAAGAGACATCGCGCCACCTGCTAGTCCAGAGGAAAACATGCGGGAATGGCGGGAGTGTAAGTGGTTGAGGGGGTGGGGAGTTCGCTGACCACTCACGAATAGTGCAACACGGGTGGAGGGGTACACAGGGGGTGTTGCTACAATGAGCAGCCTGAAAATTTAAATTGGATCATTCCAGGCCCCCGGGAGGGGTTTGGGAGACGACGTAAATAACTAGTTGGTGGATAAACCAATAAGCCGACGGCACGGATGGCGAAGAGGACCTGCCGGAGAAAGGGGGGGAGTGGGTGAGAGGGGCGGAGGACGACCCGGGAATAATCGAAATTGTTATTGCGGTAAATTATAGGTGAGTGCGGACGGTCCCCCTGCGCATGCGCGCCGAGACGATCATTACCGCCACGGCGGCCCTTAATAAGGCGTGCGAGTTCTCCTGGCGAGCGCAATCAACCGCAGGAATTACCCGCTGCCTAAATACCGGGTATTGCTTTTCCAGGCCTGCCCCGGAACGCCAACGGGAGGAAAAAAATATACCCTATAAATACCTAGCCTGTAATACGGACAACGGGAGAGAGAGAAAGAGAGGAAAAATATAGGATACAGTTGTACCACTAGGAAGCAAAGGAGCGTAGGACGTGTTTCTTGACATTTGTCCCATGTGGTTGCTTCGAAGCTGGACAAACCACCAAAAATTCGCGTGTGTGGGGTCCAAGAAGAATAAAATCTGCATGTTTTCTTTTTCACTCCTCCAAAGTAGGACTGACAGAGATGAGTTTGGCCCTGTGCAACCTGTAATTCGTGGCTGGCGTGAATAATAACGAACGGCAGGAGACTGGGGAAGAAAAAACGTAAGTTAGCGGGCGTAAACAGTGAACAAAAACGCGCATATGAGCACTGCATGAAACATTTACGATAGCGTGATTGAAACTCATTTCATCGAAGTGTTCTTGTATGGAAATATATGCCGGTAATCAGAAATATTAAAAGCACAATTCTAGAAAATTTGCGATAGTAACGAAAATGTATGGTACACTACTGAAATAAATTGCATTTTAAAATTTTCGTGAACAATTGACCGTAAAATTTTTTAGCATTGTGCCTTTTCGAAAAGAATTAAGCTGATTCGTGGTTTGATGCATTTAAAGAATGTCATAATTAATTCATAATTAAGCCGCAAGAAGAAATACTACCAAAATGTAGCTATTAGTTCCACGAAATTTGGTACCGTTTCAGCAATGATTATGACTACGAGATAGAGTGGCTGCCAGTCGCCAACCTCCAATGAGACCGTACAGCTGGACCAGTGACGGAATGCAAAGGGGTGGGGGAAACGAGAATACCCCGTGAAAACCCGCCGGTCAACGGCAACATCCGACACGTTTCCAACACGCGAAAAATCCTGGACCAGCCCTGCCGTCGATCGAACTCGGCCCGTGTTGATAGGAGGCGAATGATCTGACCACGTGGCCACCGAGGCCCGAGACAATTGCTACCAATCTACAAATAATTCATGACGTAAAGAGAAGCAAAGCATAAGAATATATATTTTTTAACTATTGTACATTTTTTTGTGTAAATTGGTTGTGATGTAAATTTACGCATTTGCCTAGTCACGTATTCATCACTAAAGAAAAATGAACATGAAAAAAAATAAATAAATGTTGATACATACTATATTTTTGTATAATTAATAGTCCTTAACAAAAAGCAGAAAATACTCTTAGTACTATATTGCTGTTAAACGTGTATTACAGCAGACGTTTTTTAACCATTACCATCAGTCATAAAGAATTTCTACTTTTGCTGAGGTTAATTCTACTACAGGGTAGAAAGCAGATGTGTTTTCATATGAGAGAGTTTGGCACAGGGAAAAATTCTGCCGCTAGTTTCCGCTGCTGTCGCTAACTGGTATACGAAAATACTAAACCGTAGTAGAATTATGGATAACTAGGTTTAGGAAAGAGAGACGTCACTTTATTTGTTTTCAAAGTGAAAAACAAACCAACTTAGCATTTAAAATTATCAACTTCATACAACTTAAAATCCAGGAAAGCTCTTTGATTGGTCAGTTTGCAAATCTTACCGATACCAGCGCTCAAGCGGCAGAAATTGACCCCGTGCCAAACTTTTAACATACATCTTCCCAGCCTGTAGTGGAATTAACGTTAAGAGAACTTCCCAACACTGATAAGACACGGGTAATCGAAGTTGCAAACAAGTTACAACTGCAGCCTTGGTACTAATTCCGAGCGCGTTAGCTTGCGCATGCGATCACTGTCATAGTTTCCAACCCAACCAGCTAGCCCGAGGCGTGTTTGCCTTCAGGTCCTTTATTCCTCGCAACAAACCACAGATCTACATAGGATTCAGAAGTAAAATGCCGTTGCTTGTGCAGTCAGGCGTTTACTAACTAAATGAGGCTCTAAGACATGGACATTCTGCGCTGTAAGAAATATTTTGTAGGAAATCTTCCCTGCTAAAATATTATTTATAGTGAACACCAAATAAAATTTATGGGACTACAATTTACAGACAAAATTTTTTGCTGTGAGCACAAAAATATAGCTATTTGCCTGAGCTAATACTGACATGTTTTGCAGCTTCTGCATTTCTTGCATGTTCTGTGCTCCAGGCGAACGTCGGGGCTCCTTTGCACCACGATGTGAGACACCCCTCAAGTAACAAGCAATGAAAACAAGGCTAGCTGGCATTTTTATTAGTCTTGACGCTCGCATTTAAAGTATATAATAATAAAAAAGTGTGTGCGCATGCATGTATGTGTGTAAGTAAGCCAGTCTGCAAAATTGAGTAAGTGAGTGAGTGAGAGATATTGGTCAGCGATTAACATCGAGGTCTTTAGCGCTGGTGAAGGGTGACATGAGGTGAGTGTGGAGCAGCGCCGGAATGACGAGGCGGGGGAAAAGGGAGATCCCCAAGAAAACCCGCCGACCAACGGCATCGTCCGGCACGATTTCCACATGCGAAAATCTGGGGACCGTCCCCGCCGGGAATCGAACCCGGATCGCCTTGGTGGGAGGTGAGATGTCTGACCCCTCGACCACCGCGGCTCCTGCAAAATTGTTGGGTAAGTATTATGCAGATGTAGGCCTATTTCATCACCCATTATTTCATAGTATCGCCTTTTTAGACGGAAATTCACGAATCTTCAAGTAATCTGAAATCTGTGTTATCGTCACGTCTGCAAATTTTTTCCTCTAGAATCAGAAGTAATACTATCTTCGGATGACACGAGACGTTATTAAATAACCAACCTAAATTATGCGATAACAATGAATTTATTAAGCTGTGCCCTAATAAGGACAAGTTTCTACTATAAACCTGGAACGAAAATTAATATGCTAAATGGATAAAATTCATGTTCATCCTAAGATATTAATATTATCACAAATGTTCTGAGATATGGGGCTGTGTAAGTGTTGTTATTAATAAAAATTTACATTAGTTGATTTATAAATTTACATTATGAAAATTTCTTACTAATCACAACCAGATGGTTGAGTAATTAAAATAATTTAACTCTGTGTTAACTTTAACACGATGTGAATAGTTTACTTTTAATGCTGGGTTCTGATGTATGTAATCATTAGCCTTAAGCAATCATAAAGTAAGCGAACTCGTTTGTGCCACAGAAAAGGTACGTGATGAGTCAGTAGTAACATAAAAAACTGCAATTGTCTTTCAGCTAAAAAAAAGAGGGGGTGAGAAAATAGAGTGAACACCAGAAAGATGGATGGATGACAAGAAATACGAGACAACAAAATGATGAAGCGAATAATATTTTGAAAGAATTGATGGTCTCCGACGCTGTCGATGTGAATCCGTCGAAACGAATTCAGAAAGACAGATGGACACAAGCGAATGACAACAGCAGCCGGCCCGAGATGTTTAGAGGTATGTTTCGAATAGCAACTAAAGACTTATTCCTGTCGGAAGATGATAGATCGGCAACGTTGTCGATTAGATTATAACTTATAAAGTTACTGAAACGTAAGTAAATTGTCACTTTCATAAACGTTGTCTCAGGTTCTTCTTTTTGGCAGATTATGTAGGGTAATCGTGTACAACCTAGGCGAACAAATGAATTGCTGGCTTTTGAAACCCTGAATCCTAGGGTTCAATACAAATTAAAAGGTAAACAAGTTAATTGCAGATGCAAGGGTAGCTATAGGAGTGCTTAAACTAAATTTCAAGAAAAATAATTAAATATAGAATTACGTATTTTTTATTAATGTGAGCGAAACTTTCTCAAATCCTTTTACATAAATAATGCCCTTAATTCATAATACAATACATTATAAAATTTATAATAACAAAGTGACTAGAAAAATATTCAGGTACAACAAATACCAACAAGGCAAAAAGCAAGCATATTACAATGAAGTATATACATACGGTAATCTGTACATTATTGCAATAGCAACCCCAAGTAAAACAGAGTATAATCAAAGTCTGATTTAACCTTTCCCAGATTACAATAAATATTTCAAAACTTTACTTCTTTCTCAAGTACATATTGACATCAACTAAGCAACCTAAAGAATATACAAATAAATTCCCAAACAACAAAGAAAATATATGAATCTGTTACTAGCCCGAAAAACACCAAGAGAAAACACACCCATCATGGACATAATACTTCAGAAATGACAGGCTGCAAACATACCCCGAAAGATATGCAAATCAAGCCACATGCCAAGAAACGGGGCGAACAACCTTAATTCACGGCCCCGCGAACACGAGACAAACACTCTTATTAATTTTGCGTGACTGCACATTCAACCATAAATCCCCTATACATAACATAGAACCTCCCTTGGGCATAGTAACAGTCTACTCCAAATTAAATGAATACACAACCGCAGTTGGCAATCCTGGAGAGCGTCGCTCCCGCCCTGATGACGTCAAAGGTGCTCGTTAAATCAGCAGACAGGCAAGCGTTCAGAACAGGTCCGGGCTTCGGCAATCTTCGGCAAACTCCGACACGGGGTTCACACTGGCCACACCAAGCCAATGAGCGCCGGGCGCACCGACGTCATCACGACCAAACAGTGTTATCGAAGGCGTGGTTTACAATAAACACGCCCCGCGTCATTTTGCTGCACGAAGTCTTGAAGCTACGACGAGAAAAATCAGGGCCGCCAACTGGTATAGCCGTGCCTCAGACATGCATGCAACAGCAAGATAGGAATAAAATCCAAGCACACAAATTCCCCCTCAAGTGATGCATAACATAGAAAACAGGCGTAAATATTAACATAAATTGCAGAAATTAAAGCAGTTTTATATAGGCTGACACGATGAGACACTCGTCTCACTTTGTAGCAGTCACGTTTATTTGCTCCACGTTATTTAGATAGGGTTGATTTTAAAAATTCCTCGACAACTATGCCCAGCTTCAGAAACCCAATCCATGATTAATAATAGATTCCATAGCTACTCAATAAGATTAGCAGCTTATCTTACGAGGTCAACACGTTTTAGGGCTACATTAAACCATTCATTATTTTGAACAAAGGGAACCTTAGCATAACCGCAATGCGAAGAGATTATAAGATGTTTCCATACCAGAAAAAACATCCAGCATTGTGAACTGTTGTCAGTGAAAGGACGATCTTCATATCTGCGGAAGCCAAAGGCTTTGATCCCAGTGTAAACGTGGAAGGACAGCTGTCAATTAAAATGTATCAATTTTTTTTTAGAAACGAAATGTATTTTGAAATTCATTATTGGTATTCTGGCTACATTAAAGCGCAGAGTAAGACTATGTATTTTATTTGAAGTTATTAGTAACGGACTGCTTAAAGTAATCTTTCCTGTAGAAACGTCCGGAGTTGAATATTGTTTAATTACTTCGGACGGTTTCAGATGCCACAACAGAACTAGTGACGTCAGGAATTTTATCAGTGCATATGATATGCTTTAACGAAGTTAAATTTTCAGAAATGAAAACAAACATTATAATGACAAATACAAAGTGCCTAAATAAAAATGGCTACACGACTTCCTCCTCGAGGCTGTTAAAATACTGAAAATATAAATTGGAACTTTTAAATTTTTTTCACATATGTGGGCCTTCTTAGCAAAGAAAGAGTGATACAAAATAGAAGGGCACATAATTTGTGTATATATGTTAACATAATTATAAAATTTTAATATAAAACATTGTCAGTGCAAATTCCAATAAATCAATTACTCACATTGATAAGCTTACGATAGCTCAAGTGTTCTTGGAGTGAAAGTAATTACGTTAAGTAATTCCTCTGAAATCGTAAAAGTTCGCTCACCTTCAGTCAGTGTTTAATGTACCGTTACGTAGTGACAGTGCGTGAATGTAGCGAAGAAAAACGACTTATCTACCTCACTTAATCTAGCGGCGACGGTAGCAATCTTAGTTTCCCTAACACACACGCGTATTACATGCATACTACTTCTAACTAGTCAAAATGCTATCACCGGAGTGAATGTACAGGATGCCGGCGGCATATTTTAATCTTGACACCTTATATCCCCGGTCCCTTGTCATCACTTTTCTCTGTATAAGACTAGGTTACTGTAACTAACCATTTGCGATTTCTTGAGATACAAGAAAAACGCGTGACTAAGTCACGAAACACCACTACAATCTGCCATAATTATCAATTAGAGAAATTTATTACTATTTACTCCATTGCGTATTTGTTTTCTTGAATCTGAATATATCCAACGAATGGTTCCTGCCATATTCTTCCACAAGAACACATTAAAGGTTCTTATTTTCTATCATATATATACTATTAGCATACTCTAAAAAGAAATAAGACGCAGAATTTAAAAAAAAATTACACTTTTTTAGCGGGCACATTTTGGCTCGGTGACAGACCCAGTATTCATCCTTTTCCCTCACCAAGCCGGCGAAGCTGCCCTCACTAAATCACTGCGAACTCGCAGAGTGTCAAATCACGTGGAGAGGCCAGGAAACTTTGCTAGTTCACTTGGCAGTCGACTAGTCTTAACTGGCATGCACGCACTTCATCTACAGCCATCTATCTGTTTCTGTAGTATTTGAGACAGAGAACAATAGCTCAGCAAAGGTTAATTCTATACACGTATTAGGACACGAGCGGATCCAGCTCTGGTCCCTGGAGGGGGCTATGCCTTAAAATATAACTACACACACACCCATAAAAAGAAAGAAAGAACACAGTCCGGGAGCCACCCTCCGAAAAATTCTGATTTTAGGGTGCAAAATGGTGCCATCAAAAGAGTTTCCATACTTAAAAAAAAATTGAATACACCCTTTTAGAAATGGTAATATTACTGGGGATAAATTATGCATTAAAAGTGAAAACATTTGTTCTGATATAAAAAAATTAGATACATTTTTAAACTTCTGTTTCCATTTTGTTGCAAATATTATTGTGTTATATTTTATAAAGCTCAAGAAAAGTATGAGGTAATTATTTCAGTATTTTACGTGATACTTATTTTGTTTTATATTTTTGGAGCAGTCTCAGGAGGGACCATGGCCTTTATACCCCCTCCCCCCAGCCTTCTGGATCCACCCATGTAATTAGGAAGTTGATGATAAATTCTCATGCAGAAGTTCTGCAAGGAAACCTTTCCTACTCTAAATGCGCTGGTATCGTCACGGGGTCAACTTCGTGTTGTCCAGAACTTCGAGTGTAAACCCGAACATTGCCAAAGAACGAAGTTTCCCCATAAGCGGAGGAAGAAATAATCCCCTTACCAACACCAGTACAACTAGTGGGGAAAGTTCTCTCTAGCAAAACTGATAGCATTGAACTTCCTAATACATATTAGAACCAACCTTAGCTCGAGTAAGGAGGGCCTTCATTCCTGTACTGCATCTACTGCGATCGTGTCTTTACGGCCGCCACGCAAAACTTCTACTGTAAGCCAAAAACAAACTTAAATGAGAACAGGAATGCACCAAGAGCCAATATACTGTACGATTAATAGTAGGGCCCTGTGAATCAATTCTGCAGATTTACTTACATTTACACCGATTCGTCTTTAACTTCAAATGCATTATATTACATTGCCGACTGAGGTGGCGCAAACGGTAACACGTTTGACTCGTATTCGGGAGGACACTCGTTCGATTCCTGGCTTCTGACATCCTGATTGCGGTTTTACAGGGTTTCCCGGAAGCACTCAAGGTCAGTGCTACGGTGGTTACACAGTCGCATCCTTTCCCAGCTCCTGTCCTAGTGTAAGGTTGTGTGTAGAGGACCACGATGACCTCGCTGTCGACGAGACATAAAACCCAATAAAAATCTGTGGTGCTCGGGTAAAGTGGTATACGTCAAGAAATGGTGTTTTGTGTAAATCTAAAAAAGAAAGTTTGAAGTTATACTGTGAATACTGGAACGTAAAAACATCCGAATTTAATTTTTTTCCTTCTCACAACAATTAGAGTTAGAGCCTTTTACCCAGACCTAGAAAACAACGCGTAGAATGTGCTCCCATACTAAACACAATTTTCTCGTTTTCCTAGTTATACTCCTTTACCCGAACACAACAGGAATATATTTAAAAAGAAAAATGAATTTTTTATTTTCCGCAAATGCTTTGGAGGCTTACTTAGTGGAACTAATACTTTTACGATAGACGCGGGACTTAACTGAAAAAAAAAAAAAAAAAGCGGAAATTTCAGTACACTGGGAGGTTTTGCATGCGTTAATTTTACTCATGTTTATACGGGCATAACACTAGCGCATATTAAAAATTGTTATATAAAGCGAGAACTGATATAATGAAGCTGCATATACCGTGAGGGCAGTACCCGAATAGTAACAGAAGCGGGGGCGAGCGCGTCGTATTTGAAACTGCCGCCTGCTGAGCGTCCCCAGAGACTGGTGGCGCCCCTAGCGGTGGCCGCCTGCATGACGAGCGCCCAGTCGGAGGCGGGGGAGTGTTCACTCAGCGCGGAGGTTTTACGAGCCCTCCCGCGGCGGCGTTTTACGAGTGTGTAAGGGCGTGTTTGTGTGCGCGCGAGATGGCAACAAGCTACCGCAACCACTGATGCGTGCAAGGGAAATAGGTAGTAGTCTCCGTGGCCCTTTCTAACCACCAAATTTTGCTTACATTTCCTTTCAAATTTATCGAATTCAATTTCTTGAATGCCGACGTCATAACCGCGGCCATTTTGTCTTTCAATTTACTGAATGTCATGAATTTGTTAAAATATTTTAGTTTGGAACATGTTTGAAATTATCTTGAATCGTAATATTTATGAATAGAAAATGTTTTCCTAACATTATTAATTCAGTTAACGTTTTTATTGTATTCTATGTGCGAAATATATCTACAATATTATAAATAATTGCAACCGTTATTTATTTAAAAAATATATACAAAAATAATAAGAAATTTAGTACTGCTCAAATCAAATATTTTTGTGTCGCGCAGTGTTAGTAGGAAATCATAAAAGAGTTACATTATTTATTTTGTGCATCATTTGTTTATAAATTGTGAGATAATTTTTCAGGTAGTACCTTCAATGTTTATTTAATCAAATTTCTTGAATCGTCGTGCTATCCAATACATTTTATTGAATACATATTTGAACGTGTGGAATTGACCTGGTTTGGCTGCAAAAGCACACTTGAGTTTACAACATGGCGGCAGGCAGTCGGTCGTGTCGTTCCAACACTTGTGTGCCGCGTCACTTTACCTCGCCATGTCATTTCAAAGAATTGTCAGACTACGTATCTCCCACCACGGTGATCCGGGTACCATTCCCAGCGGGGTTTTCACGGGGTTCTCCCGTGCTATCCTCCGTTCGCTAAATTTCATGTAGTGCAATGGGAGCCTGTAGGCGTCTGCACAACCCTGAAGGATGAGACTTGTCAAATCTGAGCTGTGTTCTCCTGTCCTCGAGTATTCTGTACAGTTGGCTAATTATTTTATTTATTTCAAAGAATACAATAAGAGCCCAAACTGCGCTATGGCCAACGCTACCGGATGAAAATGTTATTTTTATTTACGACAGCTGAGAATGATGATAGGTTTCTTATACGCGGTGTTCCTTTCAGATATTTCGTTTTTCTTTTCACAGTAAGAGTACATTTCATGAACTATTAGTAAAAAACACAACTAAAATTAGTTTTATATTTCCCCTTTTCACTTACATCAACGAACTGGAACCTTAAAATAGATTAATAACTTTACCGCCAAATGTACAACATATACTGAGCATATTTTTCTTGTAGTAGGCGTACTAGTGTAGATACACGATGATTCAATTGTCATTCGTTTCGCGACCGTATCAAGAATGCAGCAACCGTAAATAGGCCTATTGCATTTATATGGTCTTCGTACAAAATTATATAATCCTGAAAACATTTCTTCTTTAGTTCAACCTTAAAAATGTATAAAAAAAACGTAGCCATCGGTAGTAACTAACACATTAATTAATAATATTTCGTGTGTTACAATTGCTATGTTATTTAAATAATAGAAAATGCCACATACTATGGCCCCAGCTTATTTTTAAATGTCACACCAGATTCCATAACTGACAATACTAGAATGCATACCAAGTGTAAATTTCAAAATAATTACTGTTAACCTATTATATCTAACATAAAATAAATAAATAGGCCTACCTCTGCAGGATATCCGACTCTACTCACAACAAAGAATAAACAATTGACTATACATTTAAATATGTTTATTTCCATAATAATTTCACGCTTATAAGCAGAATGTACGGAATTAACTTAGATTTTATAAACCAAGTAACTTTTTGCATTTCTATTAAAACGGTCCATTGGGTCAAAATATTGAGACTACTTGTAGTGAATTTATTATAGTAATATTATATGATGTACCTATATTTAAATGCATTTCAAAAAACTTACATTCGGACCGTTAATGCCATTCTACTACAATTCCAAGATGTTAAAAATTATATTAGCAATTGAATTCAAACCGTTGATTGCATGCAACAAATAGTTACCCATACATAACCATTTTTTTTTAGACTACAGGTAGATAACTTGCTTCTCTCGCGTCTCCTGGCCACAGACGAGTTCAAGTTTTGGTGAAGTTACAGGTGGGATCCGGACGAACGAGTTCTATGCAAGAATTAACAGTATAGTTTGCATTTTTTTTAACCATTACAGTTAAATTTAGCGTTGCTGTTTTCTTGTTAACGGCCGTTTGTTTACACCCGGAAAAAAACACAGGAGCCAGCCCTTGAAACGGAAAATTTGTGTATATATAGCAGATTATAGTCCCATGAAAACAGCAGTTACTATTCAGATCAACATGGTGGTATAGTAACACGCATAATTTACCAGCTAGAAGAATGGTTATTAAATGGACATAATTGCAAGTGAACTCGAGCTGAAGGAGGTAACACGCAAATAGTCTTCTGGCTATTTGAAACAGACTCGTAACACGAGCAACAGTGAACTTTCAGTTGCTGGCATGGTGGGATAACCGGTACGCGAATTGTCCCATAAACCATCATCGTCCTGCGTTCTTAAAATGGAGACCCGTTCTTTGGAAACCAGTTAGTCCCGCCCGGCCTCGGGTAACACGTAACGGAACACTGTAAAATGAGAGTCCCGTTGTCGATTAATTCTTCCAATGTGACGGTTTTATATTTTTCAGGGCTTAACCCGCAATTCACGAGTCTGCTCGGTATGCTAGGCAAGAGGTGCATGAACAGCAAAGTCGCTGAAGTAAGAATGTTTTAAATCTGATAATAAAAAAAGAAGGCGAGGCCTAAGAGTTTTAAACGAATACCAATTTACGCAGGCAGACATAATCATACAAATTAAGTAATAGCAAAAACTATTATACCTTACATTTCTGTAGCATGTACGAAAAAAGACGCGTTGACTATAGAGAACTGTTCAGTATAAATTGTTGCACACATGTAGGCTAAGTAGACTAATACACAAAAAAATATATTTAATTATATACAGTAAAGTTGTCTTAAAAAGCAGAGCAAAATATTTTTTTAATAGCAACTAACACATATATTGGGGCCGTTGTTGGCGCAGTGGCTAAAGCACCTCCCACCAAGGCGATCCGGGTTCGATTCCTGGTAGTCAGTCCCCGGATTTTCTTACGTGGTAGTCGTGCCGGACGATATTGTTTTCTCGGGAATCTCCCGTTTCCTGTGAGCCTTCACTCCGGCGTTGCTCCATACTGGCATTATGTCACCCCTAGCTAGCGCTATAGACCTAGATGTTGAGAGCTTACCAAAATCACTTTACTTAAATGTGTAAGTTTCCACGATGCTGGTATCTACTGTAAGCCCCACAGATACCAGGACATCTAATGTGTAATCGGTTACGCATTACAAGGGCATCGAACGAAGCTTGAAAATTTCAAGTCGTGCTGGACCGTGGATAAGTATAATTCGTCGCCGGAGAAGTGGCAATAGGCCTATTGGTAACATTCGTATTAATCGGAAATCTCTTTGTAATTTGTCTTAATGAACGAAATATTTTGAAGCATGCGCACAATCTCTTTCGGACAGAAATGTTATCTGCCGCCGGGCATATCATTTGGTTTGAGCGAGGTGCACATTCCCATTGCGGGTTCGGAAAAAAAATTTAATGCAAGGATCGTTCCATTGGCGGATAGACATTAAATTGTGCCCAGGGAAAGTGATTGTATGACGAGTGACTAAAGGGCGCAGGAAAGTATTTTTTTTAACACGCCGGCGGCAGGAATGATACTGTCGACCATAGGCGATGACATTCGTCGCGCGACCACCCATGGTCGCTAGTGCCAGAGGAAGTGGGGCCACACCCTATTTCCGTGC
Organism: Medauroidea extradentata; assembly: GCA_003012365.1. Taxonomy (NCBI): domain Eukaryota; kingdom Metazoa; phylum Arthropoda; class Insecta; order Phasmatodea; family Phasmatidae; genus Medauroidea; species Medauroidea extradentata. The sequence continues at coordinate 148,671 of PNEQ01047534.1, forward strand.
AGAGACTGAAAACGAAAACCGTGTCGAGGGTTTGACGCTGGTTGGTAAGGGGTGAGGGAGGTGAGGAAGCGACCCTGTCACCTGTCCCCTGGAGGAGAGTGTCTCTGGGTGACACAGAGGAGGCCAGGTGTCGCAGCCGCTCGCCGCCGACAAAGCGACTAACTCGCGGCAACCCTCTCGTCGTGCACCTGCCTAGCAGCCGAGTGACGTCTCCTGCCCTGCAGCGCTGAAGAAAACGTCTGTCGCTAGAAGACACACTATTTCGATAACTCGCGTATTCCCTGAACCCCGTTTATTCACTAACAATTCCTTCGTACAAGAATAGTACGCAGGTCACGGTAAATAAAGAGGTACATTTTAGACTCTCGTGCCAAATATTACCCATTTTACTGCTGTTTCAGATGTTACGTTTCGAGTGTGGTTGAGTGTAGACACTAAGTTTAATTAAGACACAAGGCAACGTTTTCATAAGTGACGGAAAAAATAAACATTGGATGAAAGAATAATTTAACACGGCGTTAAAGAGCTTCATTAAGAAAGACCTGCGAGTTCTGAGAACTTTACAGGACTAAGTTACACTCACAGTAATGAGACTCATCATGCCGATTGAAGATGAGCAAGGAAATTAGGTGTTGCCTTAGGGGTGAAACTGCGTTACAGACAAGGCCAAAATCGGTCCAGATACCAGAACTTGCACTAGTCGCATGTCAGTGGCTGAGATGCAGTAAGCACCTCACAGTGCGGCCAAGTAGGACGATGCACAGTTGTTGGGCGCTTATTGCTCTACGCTTGGGAGCTGACGACGGCGCGTCTGATCACGATGGAAGGTGCGTCCAGTTATAGGCAGCAGCGTCTCCCGTCCCCTCTATACTTAGCGCCCTTTTTTATATCATCCCGACCCAGCACACACATCCTCGCTCTGAATTAATCGCGCGCACCGGGGTTCTGTAGGTGTGAGGGACGTTAGTGAGGAGGCACCACTTGGCCAGGGGACGACCGTCTGCGTCGAAACACACGCTGCCTCTGGGTCGATCAATCCTCGGACGTGCGCACGTGAAGCGCCAGACGACACCAACAAAGTACTTTGACGTCCTTCCAAATGGTGACACGTCCCCCACCCGCTTCCAACCCCAGGGGACGACGACGAAATGTATGCCTTCTTTTTCGTAGACGGAGTGTCCGCTATTTCTGACTTTTCCCCTCCCCGACAGTCGCCCGGGGACAGCTGTTAATCTCCGAGCCGTCTAAATCCGACCACACTTGCAGAACACATGCCCTCTGTGGGCGACTGTGTGCTCGAAGATCTCGAGTCTTGGCGGTATATGCGCTCTCATCTCACGTACGTGCATGGCCAGACGCTGCTGTCCGCTGTCTGATGATAAAGTCGACTTTCACGCAGGCGTCCATTGCACTATCGCCTCTACGACCACCCAGCTTGTTTCGTTGTGCGTAACACGCCAATTTATTTTACCGTTTTACCACAATTATTTTACTTCGCCACAAATAAAAACTCTAAAACAGTTTCTTACACTGAACCTCCCCAATTCTTCACCATTTAAATTATATTTGCGATTTGTCATTATTCGTGAAAGTTACGAAGTTAGGATATCGTCCATTTTGACCAGCTAAAAGTATACGATCGAATTAAAAATACATATATACAGCAGTAAAGGCTAATACGGACAACATAGTTTGACACCGTTCTGCTCTAACACATGCCACAAAATAGTTATATTATCTTCGCACTTTCTACAGAGATAAATGCCTATGGTTCAACGACATGCAGTTATCTAGACAGTGTTATTTAGACGTAAACATTAAGATGAACTAACGATTATATCTTTTAAATTTGCATTTTAAAATAGTGCATGTAGCTCATGTACATTTTTCACAAGTGCACACTGGGGATCCAGAAATTTCAAATACGTAACAGATAGATAATATCGCGAAATACATGTAGCAGGATTACGGTAAGTATCTTGATATCAAAGGAGAGCTCATGAAATAGCCTATATTTAAGAATGGCACACTTACTAGCGTACTAAACAAAAATAACAACTGCACAACTTGGACTATTTTCGCGGCGAGAATCTGAAGTTGTTAAAACAGAAAATATTCTAGGTAAGAATAGTAGCTATCTGATGAGAAATTCCTATAGTTGTAAATAAAAAGTAACCGGAACTATCGTGACTTAAGAGTGTGTGGTAGATAAATAAACGCTGAAAACATCTACGTTTTTTTTCGAAGCCGATATGGATAAAATACTCAATGACAATCCTAGATAATGGTAGTTGCCAACTTCACGAGTAAATATTTATCCAGAATTACTCATTCGTTACGCATGATCTCTTACGCCGCAGTTAAATGCACGAGGTTCCGACGTCAGAGATTGTGCCTCAGACGTTCATGACATTGGAAACAATTCTGTTTAAAACGTTGTCTAAAACTATTGTCTAGGATTGCTATTGTTTAATTTTTGCAAATTGACTTCAAGAAACCTAGTTACAGGTTAATGATTTTAGCGTGGAATTATGCACCACACCCTCTTAAATAAAGAAAATGCCTTGAAACATGCTGTAGAAATATTAATTTTGTTTGATTTTAATAAGAGCAAAGGATATAATGTGGTAAGTGGTTAGGAATATGTGTGGAAAAGTCACACCGACTATATAAAAAAATGTCTTAATTCCAACCACGAAACTTAAATAAAAGCTTACAAACAAACTACTGATACACGTTGTGCATGTTCAACTAGCATAAACAAAGTTCTTGTTGCGTGAAATGATAGAAGATCAAATTGTGCATGCTTTGTTAATATACAGAATACACCACTGAAGTAGCGCAAACAACTAGCTAATCGTTCGACCAGCCAACACCGGCGTCAAATAAAAAAAAAAGTCGAGCACTTGTACACATTGTGCTGGAAGCAGCCACATCGTTGCTGGTCCTACTTTATTAGTCCAGGAACGAGGTCATGACTCGGGCCACCAAATATTACACTGACCAACGTTGTGGCGGCCGCGCGATCTGTGCCTCAGATAAATTAATCTAAGCATTGAATTTAATGAGCCTAAAGACGTCCCGCCTCGGCTGCTGAAAACTCTTGGAGCTGGCGTAAACAAACATCAAGGCAGTTGTTACGACACAAAGCAGCGGTCATGTGCGTGTTGGATTAGGGCCCAGGAGAAGAGCGGAGCGAGGCGATATACAGGACGTTACAAAAAGGTACGGCCAAACATTCAGGATACATTCCACACACACAAAGAAAATATGTGATATTAATATATGTCCAGAAACGCGTAATGTCCATGGTAGAGCCCCTTCCATTACCTCTCGTTACATGTCATCGTAAAAAACATTTCGTACAGACACTGTTACAATTACCCAATGGAATGTTTCGTTAGAATGTACGTTACTTCCTAGGATCACCGCCAGGTGGGCAACGTGACGGAAGGTAATCGTGACTGCATTGCGTCTCTTCAACTCATATGAAATGATGGACTGGGAGCACACAGAAACAGACAGTACCAGCAATACGTAACACACGTTCTTAAATGAAATGTTCAAAATGACTTCCGTGAGCGAGGATACATGCATCTACCCTCCGCCGCATGGAATCCCTGATGCGCTGATGTATCCCTGGAGTATGGCATATTGTATCAAGTGGCCCACCCGGCGGTGAACCTAGGAAGTAAAGTACATTGTAAAGAACCAATCCATTTGGGTATTTGGGACATTTTCTGTACAAAGTATTATTTACGATGACATTTAACGAGATGTAAAGAATTGAGCTCTACCATGGTAACTTAGCGTTTCCGGACATATGTCCATGTCACACATTTTCTTTATTTGTGTGTGTGGAATGTTTCCTGATAGTTTGGCCGTACCTTTATGTAACATCCTGTATGTGGGTGTGACGGCTGATTCACGGAACGCGTTGTTACAGTCCTTACTTCCTAAGGCACGAGAAGAGGAGTAGGTGACAGACGCAGTAAACACGACGTAACTGGCAGTACGCACTAGAATAACACGATCCGAGGCAAGGCCATTTAAATAATTGGGGACAGTAGTTAAAAAAACCCTGCAAAGTCTGTTGATTGTCTTCCAAAAACCAGCCAATCAGCTTTTAGAAAGCTGCGAAGCGGCCGGGTCCGAATGGCAACTTGCCACAGCATCACGAATAGCTCCTGAGGGGGAGTGGAGGTCAGCAGGGGGAGGGGTGGATGATAAATCATGACGAGAGAGGAAAGAGAGACGTGCAGGGCGAGAGACGCGCTCCAAAGTCCTGATGAATTAGCCAATTTTCTTAATTACCTGGCCCGATTTCTGACAGGGACGCCGCCGAGCTATTCCTGACGCCCCGACGGGCCGGGCAGTCAGTCCTTCATGAGGCGCAGGTATCGTCACGACGCGAGGATGTGGCAGGTGGTACAAAAACAAGCGCCACGTGTCTCGTTGCTATCACTGCTACATTCACCCAGCTCACTTAGCTACAAAACAACGCCCTAGTGATTGCACGCGTACTGTATGAGCCGACACAAATGGAAAGGAACTCCAGTATGTTTCAATTGCTTTCAGAACGCAACCACTATGTTATTTCGCTGAGAGAGCTGTTACATGCAGAATCAACCCAAACATACGACAACATGTATCCTTGAATTACACGAATTTCGAAATCTGTAATAACGTAGTCGAAAATGAGCCAAGAGCTTTAGTAGCCCTGGGAACGTGAATGATCCCAAATTAGGTGAAATAACTCAGGAGTTTCCTCCGCTTGTTATAAAACACAATACATCAACTAAAATATCTTAAAACTACCAGTGTCTCGTCAAGGTACAACACAAATAATCAGTACTATCCGTAATAATTGTTGGCCACAACGACATATACAATTAGTCGCAATATGACATTTTATTAGTTGTTTTATTGTGACTTGTTAAGACATTTTCGATACTTAAATACATGGGATGTTTGTCACATAACGACTCGTGCGATGTCACATTACTACTGTATGACGTTTTAAAATGTTATATTAGTCTATTCAATTTGTGTGGTTTATGTTTCTAATATCGGTACTATCGACTGATCTTAGTTTACGATGTCGATATTCGCGAAGTCAATCTGACTGATATTTACAATAATTCACCTTATATATTCGGTATGTCATGGTTGGTACCCTATACAACGCATAAAAATCAATATTATTAACATGTGGAAATGGTAAACTACGGAAAAATAAAATAAAACAGATAATCGTTTATTCCCTACTGATAATGACGCAAGTGTGGTGAAGAAACTAGAACGACTAATATTGGTTGAAAATCTCTGCAAATTTACATGCAGCATTATTTAACTTGGTCAGAACTAACAATAAATGCACTAATGCCAATACATGACTGGGCAGTATGGCATCACGCTCGCGTTACTACGGCAGTCACGTGGTTCGAAGAAGTTTGCTGCTTCAATCATATGGATCCTAGTCATACTGGGGGGGGGGGGGCAGTGGCCGAGAGGTCTGATCATTGGCCTTCTACCAAGGCGATCCGGGCTCGACTCCCGGCGGGATCGGTCCCCGGAACTTCACACGAACAAATCGTGCCGGAAGATGCCGCTGGTCGGTGGGTGTTCAGGGAGATTTCCCCCCTCTCTTTTTTTTCTGTCACAATTCTGGCGCTACTCCATACTCACATCATGTCACTATTCACCAGCGCTAAAGACATAGATGTTAAGTGCTGAGCAAAATCTCCTCAATTTACTTTTTACTCGAGTAATTTCTGCTTGGTTTTAGTCACTAATTCCCGTATACGCGAATTACCCGACATCCTGTATATTAGTTTATCTACTGTATGAGGTGTTGACACGGCTCTGGAAGAAACTTGGAGAGAATATAAAGAGGGGGAGCCTTCACCACCTCTTCTCTTCCGGCGCCGGCGGAGCGAAATAAAACAGCAGTGTTGGTTGCCCGGCGCCTATTTTTATGTGTAAGTTACTGTCGCCACTGCGGTCGGCCACAATATGACGAGCTGACGCGGTTTAATACTCGCATTTCTGCACACATCTCGTTCTCTCGCCTCTTTTTTTCAACACCCTCCTTCCCCTTCCAACACTACTTCTACCGAAACTCCTCCCGATAAAAAAAAATTCGCGAGTCGCCGCTCCGCCAGAATACGCCGCGTAATTGCCCCAGTTCTTGACAGCAGGTCGCATAATTATCGCGCTCTTGTGAGAATAACGTCGAGGTTATAAAACATTTACACGGCGCCATCCAAGAATTCTGCGCAGAGCCCGGGCTACGAGGGAAGGAAGTGGGGATGAGCAGATTTATACTTTTTTTTTTACTTTGGCGAATCTAACATCGAGACTTCAAAAGATAGTTTTTGATAAACTGCGACAACTTTATCCCCGTGGGCTGTGACAGACAACTGGTTATAGCCGTTGTTAATTTACCGAGCTTAAAATATCATGCTTTTGAAAATATACTACAGCTATTATTTCTTTTATTACGATCTGATGTCTCATTTTGTAAGACTTTTGTGGTCACGTCCCAATTTATTGTGACTCAAGTATTCTATCTTTGCTTTGGTTTGAGTTCAATGCCATATTGAAGAACGAACGCTTGTCATAATGGAGATTTGTGAATATGCACACAGTGTAGACATAAAAAAAAAGTAGTTCTGAAACACAAAACCAAATATACCTGTCAATTTGTAATAAGTTTCAATTAGGTTTACAATCCGTCAGTTGATATCTTGTTCACGAAGACTGTATGTACTTCCAGTACACTCCCGTTGGACAGAAATTAAAACTTAGGCATTTATGTAACTAGGCCTACAACTGCTTTGAATGACAAAGAAAAAAATTATTTAAGTTACTTGAAGTTTTTGCTGTTCTTTATTTACTTGCTGGTAGCAGCGGGCGGGATAAAATTTTGTCTACAGTAGTACTGAAGAAATTATTAAGTTACGAGAAAGATGGTAGTTTGAACACATGTCGCAATTTTAGGACATACTCCAGTTCTACGAAAACACTACAAATTTTCAAGTTCAGATTGGCACTTCACTGCGTAACCATTGTTTGATACCGGTAACGTAGCCTGACCTCGTGTTGCAGCCGTGAATTGTCCCCCCCCCCCTTTTTTTTTAGACTGGTGCCAATAACTCAAATATTTTACAACCAAAAGCTTTGAAAAAATTTGAGACAATGTGAAGTCACACGATGCACAATACTATGGATGTGTTTTTTAAAATAATGTACCTTTCGTCAGCAAATATATATATAGCTTCATTTTGGCTTAATTTCACGACAAAAAACGTGGAACTTTGGGTGACGAAACTAAAAAACCGTTCAGTATGTTGTTACAAAAAAATTCAGCTACAAATTATGACGTATAAGTGTCAAAACTGTGGAGCGAAATTTTGATGTATTAGGTAGCAATAAAAAAAAAATTATTTTCGAAATCACTGCAAAACTAAGAAACCACACCAAACGGACATTCAAGCGCGTACAAATTGTAAGTGGAAGGCCAGCTTGCTCGCCAATTAGTCGCGTCGAGCAGCTGAGAACAACGCAGCGGCGGGAAGCGTCCGTTGCCATGACGATGGCCCGCGTCGCGGCCCAGTGTCCCGGTGGATGGGAGCATTAGTCGGGAGGGGGAGGGGGAGGACTGGTTTTGGGCTCCAGCCCTCCACCCCCTACACCTCGCACCCTCGTGACAGCGAGATGTACGCGAGCGACAGCTACAAGCCGCGATTCCGCAATCGTCACCCGCCATAAATTACGTAATGCGCTTTAGGAACGGGCTGGGGCGGAATAAATATCCCCCCCTCAAACCAACAACCCCTCTTCCACTCTCATGGTGATATTCTTTTAACAGAGGATTACCTGCACCTAGGCGCTTGTTTGTCTAAAGTTTTTGAACACCCGCGTCAATAAACATAAAATAACTGACGTCATGTTACGCACAGAGACCAACAAACTTTTGAAAGTATAAATACGCATTTTAAAAATGTTTACTATATGTGTCATACACATGTCGTACTTGTAACAATACGTAGAAAGTTACAAGTCGATGCCATTTGACATTTATTTAATGCTTCTCTCAAGATGTGTCACAATAATTCTCGGTCACATTTCTTTGTACTGTGGGGCTTTGAAAATAATTTATGCGCTGCAATGTTATTCTACGACTCCTACTTTACAAATTGTTTAAGCAAACAACGAACCAAGCTCTGAACTAGCGTGCAATATTCTCGCTGACCCACATTTACAACGGTACTTTAGACGGTGACCGTATAATGTAAGTGTTGAAAGGTTTACAGTAAAGTTCAGTGCACGTTTTTATCCGAGTTTCATAAGTACGGCTGAATAAAAAGGCTGATTTAATCTATGATAAATGGTTTCGAAACAACGTTTGTAATGAGCACTGTATTTCGTCAATGACATTCCGTCTCGTCCAAAGTGTCCAAGGTGGGTTTTCTTTTTGTACGTTGGCACAATGGGCACACGTGGAATAGTTTCGTAAATAATACGTATTTACGAACACGTTGCATCGAATTTTAAGACCGTGGTAGACGACGCCCTTAAAATAATCCTTCTAGGCTGACAGTCTGTCCGTCTCGAGAGTAACAGCTCTCACGTAGCAAGCGACCAGCAGGTACAACAACCTCCACAGAGAGTAACACCGCTCCGAGAAAGCGACGCTACAAGATATGAGGCATAAGAGTGAAGTTTAAATTTCCCCCGGCAGGTAGCAGCAAGCAAGATATACCACGTGATAGCCAGCGCCACACATCTCGTGATTAACTGCTGGAAGCATTGTGACCTCATCCGCTGGAAGATGGAAGGCCACGCTGGTAGGCTGCAGCCCTTACAAAAAAAATAACTAAATAAATCATGGCGCTAATGATACAAGCAGATGTTCTAACTTCATGTAGAAATTATTTATGAACTTGACGCTTAGACGGATTTAAAGCGCCGCCATATGTAACCTAAGATATAAAGCGTTCTGTGATGTCAAAAATAACTCCAACCCGTCAGGAAGCTGTAATGAATACAGAGTTGATACAAAGAGCAATGTACTTGCAAAAGAATACAAGCCGGATGCCTGTTACAGCAAGAGTTCAGGATTGTTATTTGTTTGGCATACGATAATTCGGAAAACTTTCACGAGTCTTCCGAAGACAGGACCAAAATAAATAGTTCTTAGATTAAACTATGTTTGAATGCTGCAAAATAAATAGAAAACGGTAGGGCTTAAGTACATTATTAACATTTATTTAACTGTCGTAGAGTCAGACAGCTTGTCTCAGCGGTTAAGAGTTCCTGCTCAGCCAAGTGTCTGGGTTTGATTCCCGGCGGAGCACGTCAACATTTACAGTTGCCTCTCTGGTTTCAGGACTGGGTGTTGTGTTGTCAACCTGAAAGAGGCAAACCTCCGACTTTCTTCATCCAATAAAAAAATTTTAATGTGTGAAGGGGAGTGTTAAACAATTTTATTGTATTTTCAGTTTTTGAGTCATAACATTTATTCAAATTGTACTATCAAGATTTCTCTTCGACAAAGCATGGGTGTCAAGCAGTTTGTAAAAAAGAGAACATTTTTTAATACGATTTGAATAAATGTTATGGCTGAAAAAGTGAAAATACAACAAAATTTTCAAACACCTCCCCATTAAAGTCACCTAGCGAACCACCGTAGTTTCATCCTCGCCTAGTCGACCTCGGGAGGACGACGTGACTTCCATCAGCCCGGCTGCCTTCGAGCAGAACGCCCATTGTCGTCTCTGTCGTAAACAATATAAACTGAGCAGAAATACCTGTATTAATCCTGTCCTGATATTATTATATTCTTTAATTTATATTAATATATTATTCATTTAATATTATTATTGATATCGATGCCAGATGGTTTGCCACTAACAAATTGCTCGGACTACTAGGTTACTTGGGAAGTTGAGAATATTTTATATTTCCATACTCTAAGTCAGAATTAGTGGAATTTCCACAGTTTCAATAAGTTGCAAGGTTTTTCACTGGCTCACCTGTTGTTTTGTCAACGTCCACTGTTAAAAAAAAGTGAGAAAACAGCAGATTGAGGTAACATATTAAATTAGCCTAGTAGATATATATCACGAATTAATCTGTACAAATTCTACTTATCTATTTGTAATTTAAAACGTACAGTTTCAATCTGTAACCAAAATATAGTGTCCACTTTACATAATTTTAGTCTACATGTAAATATCGTACCACAATTTCTACAAAGCAAGCATGCTACTATTTTTTATTCGCTCGTTGTTTAAAAACATTTATTTTTTTAATAATTATACCTAAATGCACACTTACATTTTACAATAGACCAACATGGTAATAAATATTTGTTGTACGACTGTCGTCGATAGTTCAGTTTTAATAATGGTCAGTCTCGCTCCGTTGCTCACCGAGTCATAATTAAGTTACGTGGTTTTAAAATATTCACACTTTTAGTGCGAACAGCAATTATACTACTAAGAAAACGATGTACAAATTTAAGGGCTTGGACCCGAGTTTTTCGACTTACGAGAGAATTATTTTTTTAAAATCCATACGAGAGTCAATATCGTAAAATCGATTCGTAACTTTTTTTGAAAATTGGTTTTACTATGCAATGTAATTTTTCGAGACAAACTGTATGATGAGTTTAGCTAATTTATCAATTAAAAGGAAATTTCGTTAATTAAGTAATTAGCAACTATTTTGCACAGTTCTGTCTCGACAAAATTAGAGTATGCAGTTGAAATCAGTCATAACAAAGTTACGAAGCGATTTTACGATATCGGCTACCATTTATGTTTTAAAAATTAATTGTCGTCAAATGCGAAGAAACTCGGGGCCCATGCCCTTAACACACTGAACTTGTAAACGATAGTAAAAAGAACTTATATAACATCCGTTTTAATGTGTGTTCACACTGGGTTGGTGGTTAAGGTAATCGACTGAGATGCTGAAAGTCGTGTGTTCAAAGCATGGTGGTATTCGTTGTTGTTGTTTTTTTTTTTTTTAACTTATGTGCATGCTTTTATTGAGATTACGACATAATTCGGATAAAAATATAATTACATATTAAAGTAAAATTGCGCTTTTTTTGTACATCTAGTTAAAGAAACATTACTTTTCCAATTAGCGAAAACTTCAGTGACTTCATTTCGCGGATGCAATGTGTAGATTTCCACTAATTCTTGATGGAGCCGTTTCTCATCAATTTCAATTTGTGAAAAATCACTGGAAAACTATTAATATTCACAGTTTCCAGTTTAGAGTGTAGGCTGTATACATTTTTGTCTATTTTCGCTAGAGACTAATTAGTTTAGATTGAATTTTCGTTCCAGGCACACATAACAACTGTAAAGGTGACCTTTTTCATCGGTACGAAAATGTTCAGGGTATAACATTCAGGTTGGAATTTCTAAGTCCCGTAAAGCTTGGATTTCTCTCACACCGGGGTAGATATCACAAATTTTCGCTTCTAAGGAGATCAGAAATCATCACTTGAAGGAAAAATAACACCGGTGTGCTAACAAGTATGAATTAACGAGACAAACACACACACACACATACACACAATTATCTATGATCTAATATTAACGCTTAAAACTTGATGTTTCACAAATTTTGCTGCGTGTGGAAATAAACATGTGTTGCCAACATTAGAAATAATAACCAACACACCAATAGGGATACGCTATCCGACAGACAAAACATAGTACGGAAGTCGTAACTGTGTAATGTACATATAATTACAGATTATATCCGAGAACAAACCACAGCCTCTGTGTACAGTTCAGCGTAGTGTACGGAATGGGGTGTCACTCCATTAACGCAAACGTCACTGTGGAGACAAATTGGACGCGACAGAAGCGACACAACGTACGCGACACGAAAAACCAAAGATGTACTCCAATCAGCACCGAGGTTTCTGTGACACCATGGCGGACGCGATGCGAATTCCTAATGTAAGTTAAATGGATTTTATTCGAGTTGGAGTTTAATTTTGCATTCAAATGTTGGTGAAACTGTTGAGTTGGTAGTACAGGCCAGAGAGTATTTAAAATACATTACAAATATACGAGGAAACACTGGAATACTGTGCTTGTCGTTTAGAGGTTAGTACATCGTGTCAATAAAGTATTTACATGTTATACATATATTTAAGTGCTTGTCGCGCGGTAGCCAAACTAGTGTTCACAATAACAAGAATTGTTAGTGTCGCATCGCTTTTGTCGTGTCACTTTCTGTCGCGCCTATGTGATTCCACAATCAGACTGATAAAAAACATTCGGGTTTATTAAGGCCTTGTTACGGAGTTTTGCAGTGATTTCGAAAATATTAATTTTTATTGCTACCTAAAACTCATATCAAAATTTCGCTGCACAGTTTTAACACTTATATGTTATAATTTGTAACTGAATTTTTTTGTAGAATTATACTGAACGGTTTTTCAGATTTCATTACCCTAAGTACAACGTTTTTCGTCGTGAAAATAAGCAAAAATAAGGAAATTATTTTTTTTTTGCTGGCGAATGGTACATTATTTTAATAAACGCGTCCACAGTATTGTGCATCGTGTGATTGCACATTGACTCAAATTTTTTTCAAAACTTTTGGTTAAAAAATATTTGAGTTATTGGCACCAGTCTGAAAAAAACTCGGGAACAAACCCTTAAAAATAACGGCAAACTCACCGAGGCATTCCTTCATCAGCCGCGCGTAGCAGTCTTCAACAACCACCAACACCCGCCTATGGTCCGCAGTGTTCCGCGTCATCTGCAGACGTGGGCCGCACTCGTGTCTTCGGTCGCGACAGTAACCACTACTAGGGCGGGCGAGCTATACTCGTGTGACAGAACCACGCACTCGACACGGACACCGGCACCTCCTGACCGTCGCCGGGAACTGTCAATCCCTGAATGGCGAAGCCGGCAGAGCTACTATGTCCCTCCTGCTGCCAGGGGGTGGGTCTGTCGCTAGGGGAGAGGGGCGGCACTTCCCTAGTCCCAGTTACAAGTATTTTTTTTTTGTTATTATTCTCTCGTCGCCCCCCTTCTTCCCCTTCCCGTACTTTCGCCACCACATCCACGCTTTGTTGGAACTTCCCCGTGAGGACAAAACTGCAAGAGAAGTACGACAAAGAGGGGGGAGGGGGATAAAAAAGACTCAACGTTGCGAATGGGGTCCGAGGAAGGTTTCCTACCCAGTGTATGGTACTCAGGTAGCTCGTTGTTCACATAAACCCTCCAATATGACATAATATTAGCAAATTATAACAGCACGTTAATATAAAATATCTGCGAGTCACACAGACAAAAAAAACATAACATTGACTCCTTAAAAGGATGTTCAAGTGGGGAAAAATTACAATTTTATATTTGTATGAAATAGTGTTCGTTTCATAAACGTTACTTGGGAGTAGTTTCCTCTTACGAAAAAAAATTAGCTCAGCCAATATTCCCATAATGGCATTTCAAAGTCAAAATTTGCATATTTTTACTTTATACAAAAATTTAAAACCAGTAAACATAATGAAATGGAAAAAATCACATCAAAACCATTTATGACGGTCTACGGATTGAAGCATATAAAATCCATTGTAAATATTGTTTGCATTTTTAAAACAATTTCAAAAATTTTCTAATTTTTTGTTACTGTTAGCAATTTTTTTTCAATACAAAAATATTTATTTTATGGGTTTCTATATACTTCAAGCCGTAGACTGTGGCATGTAGTTTTGGTGTGATTTTTTTTTTTTTCACTTCATTATTTTTTTTCCACTTTATTATATATTTTTTTCACTTCATTATATTTATTGGTTTTAAAGTTTTGTACGAAGTAAAAATATGCAAATTTTGACTTTGAAATGTTATTTTGGGAAAACTTGCTGAGCTAAAATTTTTCGTAAGAGGAAAATGTACTACCAATAAATGTCTGCAAAACTAACTCTATATTATACAAATATATTATTATGGTTTTTCCTCACTTGAATGACCTTAACCCCACCTCCTTAACTCAACTTGTTATCGGACTCCAGACGACGCACATGGTCTAGAAGTGCAAAATTTAAGAGTGTAACAAGGAATCAGAATTTACAGCTGCAGCATAATTTGCAGCATAATTTCGGTAAAAAAACCATACCCCAAAGTACAGCGCATAACACCTATGGATATTGGTGAAGAGGTAAACAGCAAAGTGAGTTATAATAAATATATAATTTGCAATGAACATTTCAAAAAATTTAATTTTTTTTGTAAAGTGTATTTAGAGCCAATAATTACAACTCGTGTAATTTTCACTCGCTGCCATAAATGTATAACACCGAGGCAATGCAGTTCAACAAAATGAATATATTAAACTACGTCTAATCACATACGACAGTATATAATACTGAAATATTTTAAAACTCTCACGACCAAACATTAAAACGGTTGTCAAATATCACACTGCCATTAAATACAGAATTTAAATAAAGTAATTCTACTGGCTTTACAGGTTAAGTGAGCGTCGTATAAATACTTATTAAGGGTGTTCAAGTGCGATAAAATCGTAATTTTATATCTTTATGAATTTAGTGTTAGTTTTGTATACGATATTTGTGAGTACAGATTCTTTTTACAATAAAACTTTCGCTCCTATAGTTTTCTCGTAACGGCGCGACAAAGTCAAAATGTGCTTGTTCTGCTGCCATGCAAATAGTGAAAACCAACTGTCCTACACAAACAAAATAATTCACTGTGATATTACAGCCCATGAGCTATGCAATAAAGTATTTAAAAGACCATAACGTAATTTTTGAATTAAAAAAAAAATCACAATACAGGCAAAAAAAGTAGAAAATTCAGCAATTTTTAAAAATACATAAACAGTTAACCGGATTTTTTAAAATGCTTTAATACGTGGCCCGTGACATGTTATTTCATTGTGAATTATTTCATTGTGAATTATTTCACTCACGTAAGCCAATTGGATTTCACTAGTTGCATGGCAGCAGAACACGCCAATATTTACTTTGACGCACCGTTATGAGAAAACTATGCGAGTTAAAATTGTTTCGTAAGAGGAAAATGTACTCTCAAGTAACGTCTATAAAACTAACAATATTTTATAAAATTATGATTTTATCGCACTTGAACACCCTTAAATGGTGATTTAGCTAAGAAAGAATTTTATTGTAGTCCCAAACATTAACTTTCCGAGACCGGTGACATATACTTTATGTTCGCAAACAATTATGTTGCTACAGTAATCAACATAACACGAATTTTCTCACTAAACATAACTATCTGTTAGGACAGAAAATAAAGGGGTAAGTTCAGTTGTCACCTTATCCCCCAACTCTCCAAATAAAAGCTACATAAGTATGTTGGTGGCAGCTAGAAAGTAGCGCAGGGAGAAGGTGGGTGTGACGAATCGCCGTGTAAGAGAGGGAACAAAAGAAAGTAACTTTTCTCCAGCTGGCCAGCACAGCGGAAGAGTGCGAGGTACATTTAGGGAGAAGTTCCTCCCCTAGCAAGTCTTTGTGGCTTCCCTTCCCAACACTACCCACCCACCCCCAGTTCCTGGCCAACCCTAACCAAACCCCTCGAACTCGCGTGTGGCGAGGCTGCGCTACGCCACATTTTCTTGCGCCTCTCTTCCGCCGACCTTGACCTACAGAGGCGTCAAGAGGAGTGTGTACCGATGTCAAATGTCCGCGTTCGACGCGGGAGAACTGCGGAGCGATAAGAGTCACAGTACCACGCTCGACAAGAAGCATATCGCCATATTGTCATAAATTAAAAAAAAGCTGTCATTTTCAGCATAAAAAAGCAAGGGATTTAATTGTGTGCGTTTTAAAATCTTGTAATATATGGCCTTATTTCATTCGAGCAAGTGATTTTGTTATTTCTATGTTCACTTTTACACGCCGCTGTGGGAAGACTATGAGAGCCAAAACAATTTTTACAAGTGGAAAATGTAGTCACAAGTAACGTCTTTAACACAAAAACTGTGTTTTACAAATATAAACTTATGCATTCTTGCCATTTTAACTCCAATAAGAAGCGTTCGTACATATATGAGACCTGGCTGAGCATCGATCGACGGACGTACACACACAGCGACAGCTGGGCGTGTTATCGTCTGAGAAGACACACCGAATGGCGCAAACCAAGGAGTGACATTGGCTAGTGATCAGTATCTGTGAGTGTAAAAGAGAAAAAGTAATACAAAATACGAAAACACGCTTTCATTTGAGTTGGGCTTCTCACAAAAAAAAATTACTTAAGGGTCTAGATTACTTAAATAACTGGCGCTGTATTACAATATTTCGCTGAAATCCCAATTTTCTTTATAATAGGACAGATATTTCAGTATCATAACTTCGACTCTAGAAATAGAGATACGGGTTTTGTCTTTGCTTCAAAACAATGTTACTGTCGTAGGTATATATGTAATTTGTTGAGAAACTAGATCGTCCTGCAACAGAGCAAGCTTCTAAGGAGAGTGCGGTCTCAGAGGTGGAGAGGTGAAACTCTCTCAGAGCAGCAGTGCAGAGTGTCTTGAGGCCGTTGCGCGAGTGCGGCTACGCTGGCGGCAAGAACCTTTGGGCTGGCGCAGACCCGTGGTGTGACGAGCTGAAATCATAAACAGCGGTGCGTACAGCGCAACTTAAGATTCCACTGTACTCGTGAAGTACAAATTATTGGTTTTTAAGCCGTTATATTTATTTTACGGTATAAATAAAAAAATTTGTTTGGGTATAACCATTTTAATGTAAACGTACGTTATAATTTTTGCGCTAAATTTGCTTTATAAGTTAAATGCAATATGTAAACAGTGAGTGAAAAAGTCGTGTACTAATTTTTTTCTCTTACTGTTTACGAATTGTATTTTGCAAGTAATGCAAATTTAGCACAATAATGTTAAAGAACACGTAAAGGAAATTGGTTCTACCTGAACACATTTTTAATTTATGCTGTACAACTAACATTACGACTTGAAACCTAGAACTTGTACATAAAGTGTATAGTGGAATCTTAAGGCTCGATTTCAGTCGCCATATTGAATTTTATAATTTTTCCTTTTTTTGAAATTCTAAGAAAAAATATGTTATATATGCGATTATACCTCAAATTATATTTACATTTCGCTACAGTCCAGATCTTGCGATTTATCAGTTAACACATAATTACGCCGCAATGTATGTGGCAAATTTTTTTATATTCATAATTTGCCCGACAAATTGCGACCTGACTATACATTACCAGCTCTATTGCCTTGCTTGTGTTGTAGCTCAGGGTAAATAGAATTTGCGGTATAGTCGTGGATTTAAAATTTTTCTTCTCGGAATTCCAAGAAGAAGCGAAAGATAATAAAACTCAATACGGCGACTGAAACCGAGCCTTAATGACCTGCGACAGCTGCTGGGGTAAACCGCGCGTCGAGCGTGGCCGAGGCATGATGCGAGCAGCCCCAGGGGTAGCGCACCTCACTCCCCCCCCCCCCCTCATTTTCTCCGTGGTACACTGCCACTGCCAGTTGATGGCTGTGCTGATTTACTCTCCTCACTTGAATATGATTGGCCCTTGTGTCTTCTGTCTGTAACGGCAATGTTTGCCCCAACAAATGGTAGAATACAAGACGAAAAAGAATAAAACTGGACGTCAATAATATTATCTGTAACCAGGGCCATTTTATGAGAATGTAAGGCCCAGGGCAACATAAATCGTAGCTCCCCCCTCACCTCCGATTTATATAAACATTACAATTACAAGTATAACAATGAAATTCCTTCAGTTCACACAGAAATTTTACAAATACGTATTGCGAGCAAAGCAAAATTAATGGAAGTTACTAAAATGCAGTTCTTACAGAACTAAATGAATTCTTCGTATTGTTGTGCCACATGTAATAAAACGCCAGTTCATTTCAATTACTAATAATAAATTTTTTTAAAATTCAAAAGTGAGGCACCCTAGAATGTGAGACGCGGGGCAAATGCCCCTCCCCCCAGACACAGTCTTGTCTGTAGCCATGTAAAACAGTACACGCCAAGATAGTATCATGCCAATTCACGTCTCTTCATTTCCTGACATCACAAAGGGAAAATCGCAGAATAGGACAGGAGTTTTTTTTTTTATATAATGTCACGTCCAGTAACTATAATATCGAGAAATAACTACGTGGAAAGAATGCTTCTAGGTACTACCAGAAATAAAGACAGACGTAAACGCACATACACACACAGAGAAGAGAAACGAGGGAGAATACATGTTTGCGAGATAATTCCAGGTACAAATTAGGTTAGTTATGAAGTGCAAGTTTTTCGCTGGCGCAAGTCTGAAGGGGAAAGTTCGCGATTGAAATTTTACATTGGAAACCAAAATTTGTTAAATTAACAAATATAAGGAGGAAAATAAATAATGGATATCCTGGTTCGCCGTGTTAAGTAAATCTGCACTGCGAAAAATGGTTTCGAATACCTTTCTCCTTCAGATAATATGGGGTTTGTCGAGTCATTTTTTTTGGCACAGAATTTTTTATAACAGTATTTATTTTTTGCTACTGCATTATACATTTTGAAGCAAAAGATACCAATAAACAAAAATAGTCCGTCTTGTTACAACACCATCAAACAAACAGTTTTCGTGAAAATGGACGTAGAAAATGAGAAGCCTTGCAGGTAGTCAACACGCGATACACAGGTTTCAACAACCCAATTATATAATAAAATGTGAAAGATATTCAAAACCACATTTTTACAGATTGCAGATATTGTTATTAAAACCACGCCCAGAAATTCATTTATCTCTCCTTAATTTTGTTTACTTTAACAAATGTTGCTTTTCAATGACAATCTTCAATCGCGAATTTCTCTCTTAAGATTTGCGCCAACCAAAACATGCACAATATAATTTAAGTCTTTTTTTATATAACGAATCATCTCGCAACGTTTGTAACATACTTCAATTGACACCCTAGACTTGTATGAATTATTATCGCCCTGATCATGATACATAAAGCAGATTTTAAGTCGTATTGCTAAAGCAGGTCTCGTGACTTGCATAGCTGCTATGATATTGGCAACTACGGCATCAGTGGCTGTTATTCTTAACTTTAAAAATAGTGGTTTACATAGGAAATGTGTCTAATGTCAGAGTTACTATGAAGATGTCATATATTTAGCTTTACTGTTTTCCTTAAACCTTAATGTGTTCAATTTTTCTGTTGTTGGTATTCATGGGAATATATGAGTTTTTAAACAATTACTTAATGTTGTCAATATATAAACGGCAATTCTATAAAAAATAATCATAATTTTTTAGTTACTCCATGTTTTAAAAATGAATTTTAAAGAAGAGAAGTATGTTTTATATTTTGTGTAGGGGACTTGTGTATGTGAAGGTCGCAGCTGGGTTCACGTGACCGTACAGTGACGTGTGTGAACTGGGGGGAGAGCGAGCAGAGAGGCGGCGGCAGAGCGCTCTGTGGGCCAGGGTGGGAACTAGAGCGGTGGCGCCCACCCTCGGAGCGCGCATGCGCACAGCTTGCCCGCGGAATATTTCGCCCGCCTGACCCCCTAGCTGCGCTGCGCCGCGCCGGCCTTGCCCCACATTCTGCCTCCTACGCGCCCGCCGCCCGCCTCGTAACTCACTCCTGAATGAGTGGCTCGCGTGAATGGAATACACCGCTAACATACAGCTGAACCTAGCCATGCCTCCACAGCCAGCACCGTACACACTAACAATTTTTTCCGAAGGGGGGTCGATTGCCAAGACTCTATTTAAGGCGTTTTAATTTTGGTTTTATAGGCTTTATTACTACTACGTTATACGTGATATTGTACTTTAGTAACCATGACTTTCTAATACGTTAATGACAAATGTGAGGTGATCCCAAATTCGGAAATATTATAAAGTAACATCGATCCCCTTTTTCTTCTTTATTAAAGTAGTGAGTGCTCCCTTCACCCCAAGGAAATTTCAGTGCTGTTTAAGTAGTTTTTTTTTATGGTAAGGGGGTGGCTGAAACCCATTTCATTATTCTATCTAGTGTAAGGTAAATATTTCGATTTGGGGAGAGGGGGGGACTGCATAGAGCCGGTAGAAGTAACCAGATTTGATCAGTCACGTGAACATATCTACTCGATCACCAGGTTAACTAACGTCTGAGAGCCGATAAGCAGTCGAGGGCCTCGTGACTTATTGGTAGAGACATGAACTTTTCGCGAAAAGAAATTTGCCTCACTTTGTATCAGTGACTTGTGTGCACGTCTGCAGACTTGCTTCACGGTCAGAGATTGGATGTTTTGACATTCGTGTGTCGTGGAGTTTTACACGCAAATCACAGACGTGTGGTGTTACAGTAACCTTATTGTGATTGGTACAGTCAAATGACAAACGTCACAGTTCAAAGGCACACTGTCAATATCTATGAAGCAGAACTGCAGACATGCACATAAGGTACTGGAACAAAGTGGGGCAAAATTCTTTTCGCGAAAAGTTCATGTCTCTACTTATTGGACGCTTGACAGCTCTGCTAAGGGTTATTATTTGAACGTCTCAAGCTGATATTTTGCGCTACCCCATGCTCACCTCGTGACCTATTATAACCTCCTCAGTACTGCCGTCCCGCTTGTATACACAAGATGTCAACACTCATGTGTTTCTGGGTAGTTACGTTGGCAGTCGTTTATGCAGCTTTGCCACAGAGACAGCGGTGTTTTTCTTCTGCCTCTTGTAAATTCTATACACTCACCTGACATACTGCTCAGTATTACATACAATCCAAGTTTTTTTATGATACTGTAATTTGATCGCATGACAATCTTTTAACGCCCATTCTGATAAAATTAGGATTTAATTTAATCGGACACCGTGTTGAAAATGTAACCGTAAGTACAAAAGAGGAAGAAAAGGAACTAAATTGTTAGGTTCTAGTAACTTTAACAGAAAAACATGGAAAATATGTTTTCTAACTCGTTGCCCATATTTCTCACGCTAATAAGGCACTAATCTCAACACTTTTAGTTACCCAATTAGTAGCTGTCCAGTTTATCACTTTGACTGGGACTTTGTTATAATAGAGCTGCCATCTCTTGGAAACGGTTGAATAAGAAGCAAGAAGACTGCCTAACGTTCATAAGTAGAGATTTGGCAGTCAGCTTCTCATCTCATTTACAAGGCCATAGATTAAATTAGAGTTGGAATGAAATTTAACAGTACATTGTGACGTCGATGGTGGTGCCCCCCCCCCTCCAAAGAAAAGCAGGCGTAGCCACAGTTGGCGCCTCCCATCTAGACAACCCGTGTTCGATTCCCGGTGGGGTCAGTCCCGAGATTTTCACACACAGTCGGCGAGTTTTCTCAGGCATCTCCCTTTCCTCCACCCTTTCATTCTGATACTGCTCTATACTCACCTCACGTCACCCCTCACCAGCGCTAAAGACCTAGTGTTGATCAAAATCTCTTCAATCAAAAAGCAGGCGAAAAACAATGCATGGCAGTATAGCAAAACTTAAATGAGATCGGCCTGCTCTCCGAAGCTTTCAGCCCGGAACATTAAATAAACCACCGTTGTAAATCTATTTAAACTATTTACCAAGATGCCTTTTGGACTGTCGCTCGGGTAGAGCGTACAGGACGAGAGCCCAGGGGGAGAGAGAGAGAGAGAGAGAGAGAGAGAGAGACGAAACAAAGTCCTCCCCTCCTGTTTTCACCATGTCCGTCAAGCGGGCCTATCGATCAGACAAACAGGGACCGCCCATTAAGGCCGGGTCCACGCTGCTAATAAAATGTAGCGTCAAAAGATTAAATGGAGAATGTGTGTCCGAGGCGAAGACACCGCGCCGGGAGTGTGTCAGGCAGGAGGGGGGGGGGAGGAAAGAAGGCCCGGATCCAGGAATAAATAAAAACCGTCGCGAGTGAAGGAGAGACGGCGGGGGCGGGTACAGTCAGTGCGACAAACACCGGTGCTTCTACCAGGACACTGTCTTCGCTGCGTCATCCTTCAACCGACAGCCAGACATTTACAAAACCCTGCCCTCCAGCTTCCCTCTACTCGCGCCATGCTTTACACACACTCACTGGTAAAGGATGACATAGGTCATAAGGGATTAAGTGAGCAATTTTCAAAACTTAGTTACTTTTTTCCCTTTCAGATAATCTATAGTTAGTTTCGTTCCACTTTTTAATACGAGCAAAGTGACAAAATATGTAGGTTGTAATGCATTAAAATTTTTACTTTTAAGTTCAAAATGATATTATTTTTAGGTGATTATCCTAGACAAGGTAGACTTCAAAAGCGATCTCTTTTTCGTGACACTGTATATAAAAAAAGTGGTAGAGGCGGCATGATTTAACTCACAACCCGATTAACTCGATTGAAACGAAGACATTTTCTTGAAGTTAGGCCAGCAGAAAATTTTCTGAAGCGCCTGGAGCAGAGAATTGTTCGGGAACCCTAATGTTTGAATAAAAATGTTAAGAAGAATACCATTATTATCGCTAGATGTCAGTTGCATACCAATACTGATAAGTTGTTACCTGCATGAATTTATAATTTTTAACAATATTAACTTGCATGAATTTATACATTATTAATATTATTTTAAGTAGGAGTACAATTTTCGATAAATGTAAATCACTGCTAGAAAATAAAATAACCTAATTTATTTTTTCCGAGTTTAGGACATGATGACGGGTGGGGGGTCAATGGGCATTCTTCTGCCCCTTTCTTCGCTCTTAGCCTTTTCCCGAGGTTCTGCTTGGATTTCACATTTGAGTAATATAGTATTAGCCTTTACGAGTCACCTGCGGTAAGTTCAAAACTAACGTCAATTTTTTTTATTCGTCAACTTTTTACAGTAAAAATTGTAAATTCTTTTATTTTTACGTATAAACAGAGTAACAAAATAGTAACAGTAAATCCCTCAGCCAGGTAGTTTTACATTGCGAGTTGTTGCTACAGTTTTTCGTTAGGGTATTTTTTTGTCGGTATGCTGTACGCAACTTTTCTTACAGAGCATGGCAATTATGTTTGCAATGTGTTAGAGTAGCCTTTGTTTTAAAAAAAAAATGTCATATTAGTAATGTTTCTTAACTCGTGATTTATCAATTGTTGTAATTAACATATTTACATGTAATGTTGAAAAAATAATAATTTAAATGTCAAGATACCAACAATTACTCTTCACGAAATTTCCCATCAGATTAGTCATGTTAAAATATTCTAATAAAAAAATATTATTTCAACACTGTGAGACATAAACAGGAAAAAATTACTAAGGAAAAACGCATTACGTCATGGTTGTTTGACGCAGGCTCTTAACTCGTAACGGCTAAACACAAGATGGCGCCGCATACATTACCGTCAAACAACTGGGAAGCACATGAGCTGTGGAAGAGGCCAAGGGGAGCGGCAGGTAGGATTGTGATGGACAGTCTGGTCCGTGCAGGCTCGCCAACCCACGGGGCTCGAATATACCAGCTCGCGACAAGTGTCGTAAAGCACAACTTCGCCGCTGCCGTGTAGAATGGCGTCCCAGGTTGGCCAGCTGTTTGGTTGCAGCCCTGCGACGTCGAGCTACCTGTGGGAGTGGCTGACGATAGATGGATGCGTGCCGTATCCTATAACCGACACGATAACCACCGAGAAAAAAATGTGTATGTATATATACATACCACCGCGCGGGGAACAAGCAACTCGTAGTAGGCGTAGCCCCGGCATGCTTTGTGACTAGCTGGCACGCGAGGCTACACACGCTGACAATCTTGGTAGGTAGCCAGCCAGAGGTGCTGCTGGAAATATACCTCACACGGCATTATTGATTGACGACCTGGGTGGCATTTCAACACCTAAGTGAGCCTAAGCCGCTTTGCTTTTAGGAGGAAATAAGGGGGTGGGAGATAAACAATCTATTGTATCCTAAGAAAATAATTTGATTTGATCACACATGGCTTTATTTCGTTAAACAGTCAAAGCGGCGTTTCTTAACAAGCCTTAATATTCTTAAGAGGTTACGTAAAAAATGTGACACCATTTTTGAACCAGTTAAACTCACAAACACATAATGCGCTTACTTAAAACAAGTGGATTGAACATAGATGTACGTAAAGTACATTGTATTCACGATAAAATAAGTACATACGAATATATTTTTTTTAATTTTGTTGTTTTCAGAAAAATTGTATTTGTAGCAAAATGTTAATGTAAGTGCACAAGTGAAATAACAAAGTGCACAAATTTCACCGTATCCAAAGTCAACGTCTAAGAAGACAGTAAAATATTTTATTATCATTATTTTTGAAAATACTGTCGTGGAAAGTGCTTACATACGGTGAGCCGCCAATAGAATTTCGAGTATGACATGCGGGATGACAGTTGACCGTAGCATGTCTAACACAACTATTTTATTAATTTGTGAATTTATGAGAGTATTTTTAGAAATAGGTAGGTACATTTAACTTTTGCCACGTGGTAATTTCAGGATGAAAACACTGTCACGATAAATTCAGTAGCAAACTGACGGAAGACAAACAATCCAACATTCATCAAGCTTATTATTATGCACAACACCGAGTTCCGGTTCTCATTAACTGCGGCAAGTGCAGCAAAATTGTTCGTCACACTAGATTACAACAGTAATTGTAATTTGTGGTAGTTGACTATAATGGTGTGCTAAAAATTCTCTAAATTCTCTTTTAATTAACCTTCATATGTATTAACTAATACTAACACGGCTTTTAAAATGGCTTCAAAGAAATAAGTTGATGGTATTATCCAATGCGAATAATCGCCCACGATACATAAGCATTTGCAAATTTATATATATATATATATATATATATATATATATATAATTTCCGGAAAAGGTGTCTGCCACAGCGCATACATGTGCCTCGAATGTAGTACATACACAAATATAGCCGTTCTAGTCTTGTGGCTAGACAATTACGTGGTATCGAGAGTTCTTTATTTTTTGGCAAAACGACTTAAAATTCTTTTGAATTCCCTTTCGTATGCCTGGTTCATGTTCGCGCACCACTAAGTAACTATAACTTAAGAATCATTGTATATCGCGAAAACGTTTTGTGACGACATAGCCTTGAAATCACCGTAGTTTCGTGCAGCATGTATGATTGGGTAATACACGTCTGACAACTCCGTAGCTGTCTGCAGACCAACAACAGGCAATACATGTTACAGTAAAGGGATTCTTATTGGTTCAGTCAAATAGGTAACAGCACCAAGTACAGGGAAAAGCCAGTCAGCTTTTGATAAGCTGAAAACACGTTGTAACCCAGCAAACAGTCAAGTTTCCCCTCGATAAACCATCATCTGTAATGATTGGACTTAAGTTGGCTGCCTCAGTGATGGTTCATACCTGAATAAACTATCTGGACAGTTGCACACCTCACTAAGCACTGTGAAATGCGAACTGGATCCTGGTAAAAGCTGATAACCAAAACAATATTTTAGTTAAATTTTTATTTGATTAACGATTACTGAAAAAAGTATGTGTTCTGCACTGAAAGAAAAGGTTATTTGTCACCACAAAATATTTTGTTATTATGAACCTTACCAATTTTTTGTGGTGACCAGACTACAAAAAAATGTTGTAACCACTACAAAAATTTTTGGTGACGGCCATATTGACAAAATAGTTTGTGCCCACCACAAAACAGTTTTTTTTTCTGTTTGTCCATAGCTAAACGAATTCTTTACAGCACACGTTTAAGCCTGCCATATGGCATACCAATGTTAACCAACGAAAATGACGTTGGAATCGGCAAAGCAGACATTATGTGTACTGCATTTTGTTTTCAGTCAGTGTAATCTAAACATGCAGCAACAGTTTTAAAATGATCCTGATACGATAACAGGCATACTTATTTCCACTAACTGTTAATACCAAAAATAACTCCTCATTTTTCTCAATGTGGTCATTTCAAATTCAGCTTCATTGGTCACTAATTGCCCTGAATAAGTGGTGTGTCGAGTTCTCTAATAATATATGTGGGGTATGGAGAGAAATGTCACCATATGTTAACGCTGATAGCTGCTGAAATACTATTCATTGCGAAATTTATCTCTACGTCATGTAAAATAAATCTTGATTAATGCTTGCCTTGGGAGTTTCCGGTGGCGCAGGACTCTACAGATCATTTCTTTAAATCTACGTCGAAATAGCAGGAGTTATAACATCAGCTGACAACTTTGAAGAATTTATGGAAGAAGAAAAGTTGCAGAGTAATGTTTCACCACCCAAGTCCGTAAATATACCAATGTTTATCTTGAATTGATTGAGTTCCATTCATTTTAATAATCCTGTAACTGTTGTATTGCTGGTAGGTAAATTGTGTTTAAGAGGTATACCTACCAGGATTTCAACCATTTAGATTTAATGGGGAATCCATATCAAAAACAACAAGTCTTAAACGAAACACTGGCGTGACTTTTGATGTAGCTGGGCTGTGCATGACCTTGTCTAACGAGAGAACCACGTGCAACATGAAGGGTAGCTAATATGGATGGAACATTAATATACATTTTCCATATTGTACATAAGACACGTTTACGCAGGAAAAAGCCCAAACCGGTAACGAAGAAGTCCAAAACACCAAAGGGATGGTTCGGAACTCCCAAAGACTATTTTGAAAGCGCTGTGTAAATTAAAAGTCTGGAAACCTAAATGTCAATAATTAAACTTCTTTCTTCAAAGTCCGCGCACCCTCTCTTCCACCATTATTTCAAACAACTAGAGTACTTTCCTCTCAACCTGCCTCCGTAATAATGTGAAGACTACAACAGATTGTTGGGACATGTGCATAGGCCAAGACCAGGCGTCCCAGATTCGACCTGATGTGTACCTGCAGGCGGAGGCCAGATGTTCGAGACGCGATCACACGGAGGCGACGTTGACAGCTGACAAAGAGAGCCGAGGGAGATGCAAATCGCTCCCGCCTCCCCCGCCGACGCAACCTTTTGTCCGCTGGAGAAGGCGACATATACACACACACGCACACGCGCTGCGATGTGTCAGCGGGCCCAGTTTCGCCATCTGCCACTCCCCGACGCCGATAAATCACGCTACGAGCCACGTCGGCGGGAACCCTCGCACGAAAACACGCCACCAGCTCTTTATAGTCTGACGTCCTTCGCGTCCTGGCTCTCTGTCAATAGCGTCGCTCCATCGCCGGATTAGACTACGTTCTCTAGCCGGTTCAACGACACGCCAGGATTCGCTCAGTCCTCCAGCCGGTTCAACGACACATCAGGATTCGCTCAGACATCTTTTAGATTTTCTCTTTATTTTCTACAATTTAGTTTCAACAGCCACATTGGTAGCTAGTTTACAGCAAGGGGTTCCAACTCCCGACTCCGATAGTTTGAATTGTTTCATGGCGATTACAGTTTATTTAAGCTGAAATATTTTTGAACTGTTCTTTGGACTGGTGGAACATTTGGACTTATGTCGAAATTTTTGAAGCACCTTGGAAATAACGATCTATGAATCAGAGATACGATATTTTTTATTATTTTTATTTTTTATTTTTTTGTCCAACAAGTAGAATTTAGCACGAATCGGGATCTGCAGTGGCTTGAATTCAAGCGGAGATATACTGATTTTTAGTTTTAGAATAATGTGAACTTGTTATTCTCCCCAACGACCCGCAAGAAGAACAATTCTCGGCGTGTGCATATCACGTTGCAAGAGAGTTCAGAGGGCGTTAACGACTGAGGTGAGTCGGTCAAGCAGCTGACGCACATCACATACATCTCCCGCCCCTGACTGAGCATGCTCAGAAACAACCCCGCACCCTCCATCACCCCTCGTTCCACCTTATGCCTCGCTCTCACAAGAGAGGGCCCATGAAAAATACCCACCCCGTGGCCGTTAGTAACCTCGGGGGGTCGCTTATTGCACATCTCCGACATGATTTACACTCGCCCCTTCTTTCCTGTAATAATATGTGTTTCAGCGGAGGGGGTAGCGTATGTCCTTCTCTTCACCTTTCGGTCTCCAGTGCGAGCCATCCAAAAATGGAAGAAAGGGGTGCCAGTAGCAACGGAAGCACCCCCTCCCCCAGCATACCACTCCCTTCAACCATCTTTCTTTCGCTTCCCCTTTCCTTCAGAATTTATAGATCGCACCAAGCTGGCGGAGTGACGCTGCCTCACTTTAATTATAATACTTTATTGCCCAATAAATCAGGCCCACGGGACAAACCCACCCCGCCTAGCACACCACCCGGCAGCCCCCTAGCGTATAGCTCTCCTCTTTGAAGGATGGCTGCTCGATTCCGCGAGGGTGGAGGCCCCTAGTTTATGACCGAATTATGCATTATTCTCCAGGCGGGCAGGACTCCTTGTGACGGGGCGAGGGGTTGAATCATCCCCTGGAGACTTTTATTCGTGACGAGAGCTGCCGCTCCAACCCCCTTCTCACCTCCACCAAGTGCGTGTACCAAGAGGAAAATATGGATTGCCATCTCTAACAAAAAAAAAATCTTTTCTCTGCCAGAATCTGTTAACCTTTTGCGTAGTATTCTTATAGCGTGTCCTTTTTTAATAGTGATTAAAACTTACACTCTCAGTTCCTACCAGATGCAACCCGTGAATTCGTCGAGAAAAAAGTCCTCGGCGAGTGTGTTTTGGATTCCGGAAGCATAACGAAAAGTCTTATATACTCTTTCAGACACTCAGTAACGATGGAACATCTGGTCCTAGAAGAGGCGTAGCCTTAGGAGGATGAGGAAGAGGATAAAGCGAGAGAAGGGGCAAAGCCTCTCTGTCCCCCTCCTCTCCCCCTTTTTCACACCACTATATAATGAAACAAAATCATAAGAAAAACTAAACGTCATTTATTATTTTATTTCAACGCACATCTTATGCCATTTCTTTCCTTCGAAAAATTGTAGTTTTACAAGGAAAATCCTTGGAAGCCTAGTTGACAAAGTAATTCCTTTTAAACTACAAAGGTTGTTTTTGTAAAAAAAATTAAAACAAAGTGTATGTCTGTAAAATTGCAAGGTATAGCCTTTTTTTTATTCTGATCAAGAACATTATCTTATTTACTAAATAACCTTCAAACAAACAATTTGTCGTGAATTTATTTGAGGTAAAAGAAATTGTGGACGAACCAAGATTCGAACCTGTTCCCTTGCGTTTGGTGACCACGCACATTGCTTCGTAACTTCAACTCTATTATTTTTGTCTGTATATATTCAGTGCATAGTTCAATGACTAAAGGTTATTAATTTAGTATACAATAATTAATATTTCCTATACTACAGCAAAACGCATACCAAAGCATGTGATTTGCGTATAGGCCTAACTATAAAATTTCTGGCAATCCTGTGAATGTGGTAAATTACAAAGTTTTCCCAAGTTTTTATTTACAATGAAAAACACTTGTAACTTCAGAAACAAATAATTTTACACGGATTACTACTGTACTTTTACAAAAAATGTTTTTGTAAATAGAAATAAATCCTTGTAATTTTTACAAAAAAAAATTGAATGTGCATATACCTATTCAAATTTATATTAGCAAACTACCAGCAGGACAAAAATGAAGATGACTTTATTTTATGTGCCGATAATCGGAGGCGGATATGTACTTTTGTTGCTAAGTAAAGGACTATATTTTCGCCCTAAGCCTCAAACTTCAATCTATCCAGTAAGACAATATTAGTGTAGGTCCCAGTCCCTCAAACTCCTTCACATACATCCAGTTGTTTACGACAAGCATTGAACTCGTGTATATGAAGATACTGATATCATATTTGTTACAAAAATTTTAACTAATTTTCTCATCAAAAGTAGTTACTAAATACTATAAAGTGGTTAAGAGACCAATATTTCGTTTGTACAGTAACGGAAAATAGTACTTTAAATATAAGTGCAGAACTTCGAATGTGCGTTCAGACGCGTGTAAAGTATCTTCACTGTTATTCCTAGGTAGACACCAATAGTGTACTTTGGCCAGTTTGGGAATGGTACATTTTCTGCCAAGTCTTGCACATACAGTTTGATGTAATGCGGCCATCATTAAGATAGTTTGAACACGTGTGACATCACATGATATAATATCTACGTGCTGTAACTAAGCACAGCTCATATGCGGCGAGGTAGAACGAACTCGCCAATCAGCTCTCAACACGCAATCAAGCGACCTCTGCGACAATTCAGTGACTCACTGCTTTGCTGATGGGACCTCGTGAAAGGGGTCTGGAAGAGAGCGCCTCGAACCATGCACACCCCTTCCTCAGGAAAACGTAAATTAAAAACACGTCAGTGAGGGTTGATGTGAGCATAAATAGCCGGGGACTAGGAAACCTTTGTCCCTGCCTGGTGGCATAAATCAAGAACCACCCCACTCCACCCCACCCCTATTCCGCACACGTCGTGGGAGCAGCTCACCCTCGACGCACCTGGAAACATCCCTTGTCCTCCCATCCGCCGAGGATAATCTGCTCATTACCAACCAATCGCCCTCTTGTATTATTTATTCCAACTAATGGCTCCTCTACACTCCTCCTATTTTCCAAACTCGTGCCAGCGACTTGGGTAGGTAAGTATGTAGAATTTTCAACAGAGAAGGCATTAGAGACTGGTCCAGTGAATCAAAGATACAGTATGAAGCGATGGGCTGAATTCAATAACCTTCCCAGAGCTTACCTGAAGTAAAATTGAAAAACCATGGAAAACCGAAATTAGTATGCAGACTAGGACTAGGACTCGAACCCTTGTTCTTCCTAATACGAGACAAATGAATCACGTAGCTCGGTTTGGCGACTTGGCCAATATGTTTATACCGCAAAATTTTTGTTACTTCATCCAGACACTTTTAAAATTCTACACAGCCTACAATCAAGGTTTTTTTTACCGTGATAAATGTATAGCAATGTAAAGTTGCAAATTTATCTACTTACAAACTATATCCTGACGTTGAGTTTCACTCTGAAAGTGTATTATGACTTTTTAAACATTGGGCAATATCGTGCTGCGTGCGATATGTTTTACATTATGTTTTCGGCAACAGAATTATAAATAAAAACTAGGGCTTCATATTCTGAGTTTTTTGGGTGAGCTACTCATTTGTTGGCATTTTTCGGTCAAATTCCTTAACTACCCCATTTTCATACAGCAAAATGCCAGTCTGAATGATAAAATTTTCGAAAAACTACTGTTCTGCCAAAAGTTTTCGGCCAAATCCCACATCACATTCTTTGGATCTGGCAGTCAGTAAAGATGCTATAGGGCTGTGGTTGGAATCAGTTTGCTATGCACATTTGCTTGGTTTTAAAATTTAATTACTTCACAAAAGTAATATTCCAACTTGGTTAAATTTTTCTCAAACCTAATTATATTATTACATTCAATCACATTATATATATATATATATATTTATATATATATATATATATATATATAATATCATTAGTGTTCCTGCAGCAAACGAGACAAAAAACAGTGCCATGCCTCTATGGAGGGCAATAATTCCGTTGATCTCCACGTTCCAACTGAACATTTTTCTGTTGGTTCACAACACGCAAGACCTGCTGTTTTGTGCTTCGGTCGTTATTGACTTCCCTACGGCCAGTGCGTGCCGTGTTAATTGTTGTCCAGTGAGAGAGATCGAATGTACGTGACAAAATCGAAAAGGTACCGTCTTCATTTCAACAGTCAAAATAGTGTATTTCCGAAATTGAATGTTGACGTGGGCGAGGTCCTAATGAACGCGACAAGGAAACTGTTCAAATGTTGTTTTTAATATATTTAGAGATATTTTCATCAAAGTGATGACCGGCCGAGGGCTATATTCGGGAAAAGCTATGTCTACGTTTCAAGATTTCGCAAGCAATGGCAAAATTTGACAGAACCTCGTTCCGTACGTTCGATCCGGCAACACCGGGAGGGGTGAACGACAGCGAAGAGCTACCGTCGCTGAGCTCTTGTTCCCGCCATAGATGCGCGCGTGCCCCGGACAGCCTGATTGATTCCCGTCGACGTGGAAGGAGAAGGGCCGCCACTGGAGGGGTCCTTGGACCTCCCGCCGGGAGAGGTGCCGGCAGAGATCGTGACCCATTGCCCTCCAACACCCCTACCTCCCTCTCACCTCCACCTTCTTCTCCCGTCCTGATAGCGCGCATCACGCAGAGAGAGCCACGTGGCGAGGGTTCGAGTCCTTGTATAATAGCGCGCGTTAGCAGCCACCCTAGCGCGTGGCAATCGATTGTCCCTCTTACTACCACCACTCACGTCACCTTCCAGGCAGTCTTGGAGGGTCGAGCAGGAAGCGGGCTGGTAGGTACACAATTTAAACATGTTTAGTCTGAAAAGTCGGGTAAACTGTCAAAAATTATCCTCGCGCCACGCAAACTATGGCGCAATTAATATGCGTATAGCTGCACCACGTGAGAATATCTGGGACAATTAGCGTTGCTGACACAGAAGACGACGGCTAGATGTGCTGTTATACGTTAAAATACATAAAAATTCGAAAATGTTGCTTTAATCGAGGAGATAAAATATTCAGACTACGCTAATTAAATATGGGAGAGCTGAAAGAACAACGTAGTCGAGTTACTGTTTACTATGTGAAAGTAAAGATAAGGGCCGCCGACAACGTTTGGTTATTATGGGGGGGGGGGGGGGCGGATAGTGCAAATGTATAGAGGCCCGTGGCAGGCAGGATTTATAAAACTTTTTTCACTTTAACAAGTGTCTTCACGTAAACACACCACCAACATATTCTCATTAATCTGAATCAAGTATTCGATGGTAAACATAGAAACAACCACAAGAATGTAGTTTAGGAGGAGGGGGGGGTTTATCTGTGATTGTATTGGAGCCCCGAAGACTCACTTGCCGAAGATCCTAGACTCTTGTTCATTTGTTCGTCACGTCTCAACACATCCTAGTTTAGTTCCCGAAAGTGACGCAAGACTGAAGCGACATCAGACTACAGTATGCCTAACTTTACTTTCGGTTTATTCCGGTCGTCCCGTATAGAGATTTCATAACGTTGAGTCTCTAAACTGGGCCACGCATATACTTGCTTGTGATGTGAACGGAATTTTACTTCTGCAGTTAACTCATGGAACAACGTGAGGCTCTTCCACGGGCCGCAGTCTGTCGGACAAAGGCATTCCACCGCTGGGGTCAGCGGTTCCGCTCGTCTGTGTACGCTTTCCGTACCAATACGCGTAGTAATCTCACTGTAGTAAACCAAACACACCAACCTGACCTGCATGGCCTGTCAACAGACGAAAACACATCCAGTTCAATGATAAAACTAGCACTAGCAGGCATAGTAAACACGTCAACAGCCGCAACAGATAATTTCAATTACTTTCAACTGTAGTGAGACAGCGTTAGAACTTAAGCGTGCATGGTATACTATATTATATTTCATCGCTAAAAGCATCAGTTTAGAATTATAGGTTTCTCGAAGCCAATTTGCAAAAATTAAAAAACAGGAATCCCAGAAGATAGTTGTTGCCAACTTTGTGAGCAAAAGTTTTTCTAGATTAACGCGTATCTAAAGAATAATCTCTGACGCTGACTCTTACATTTAATTGCGGCGCAAGATATCACGCTTTAACAAATGCATCATACTGGGTAAATGTTTGCTAAAAAAGTTCGCAAACATAATTACAAGGATTATTCTTTTGTACTTTTTCTATACTGACTTACTGA
This sequence comes from Medauroidea extradentata, assembly GCA_003012365.1. NCBI lineage: Eukaryota > Metazoa > Arthropoda > Insecta > Phasmatodea > Phasmatidae > Medauroidea > Medauroidea extradentata. Next base: position 182,388 of record PNEQ01047534.1, read on the forward strand.
AAGTGTAGATCTCAACTGTAGAACTCAGCGCTTATATATCTACCACGCCTTCTTAAGGCGCCCGCCTGGTGCCGTGTGTTAGTGTGAGTGAGGCACGACTCCAAGGGCGATGTTGACCGGCTCATCTGACGCGGTATCGCCTCTACTGCAAGACACTGAAACAACGTGCAGTGGTATCGTGGGACACTCGCCTGACTGACACTTTCAGTGGTGACCCCATCTTTTTATTGGTGGAAAATGTTAAGTAAAGTCCAATAAACCTCTCTATTGTAGTTTCACACGAATTCCTTCAGTAGTTGTTTAGATATAATGGATTGAAAAAGCCGTTTTCAGTCATTTTGAGGTGCTCTGGAATGGTCTTTCTAATTAACGTGATGTTTTAAAACTACTATTCCGAGGTCGTTTGAAGTGTTTGTTCTTTTCGTAAATGCACACATTAGAAACACGTTTAGTAGTTTCTTAGACAAAAGCGTTCTGCTAGCACGCTGCAACGCTGGTTACAAGGCAGGCAGGCGGGCGCCCTAATACAGCATACTGTGGCTTGTGAGTCCGAACTCCAAGAAATCAACTGGTGTTGCAGCATTTACTTTTCGAGTTTACCGAAGTGTTTTAATGTAAAAAAATGGATGCCGACGACAGTACTAACAGGCGTTAATAGTGATTAATAATATCCTTAATGCCTAAGGAATGAATTGAATAACAACTTATTACGTACAGAGGTTTATCCAATTGTAATAAGAATTTTTTGGAACTAGTAAAAAAACCAGTTACGTGACAGAACACACCGAGACGCTATGCGTCTCCGGAGTATGAGTATAGTAATGTGTAGTGCTAGTGACGTCACGAACATTGCCAGGAGCATAAACAGTTTCCATGGATGTATTTCCTATATTTCACTAAAATTAAAATGTTAAATAGGTTCCGGAATCTGTGTAATTTGCAAATGTGTACTGTATATAGATTTTTTTATTGTAAAGTAATACTACGGACGTCTCAACACAATTGTCATATTTACAAGGAACTGGTGGTAAATATACTAAATTGTTTGTAAATATCTTGACGAAATGATCTTATGTAGCCAACAAATTTTCAGAGTACTTAATACTTTATTGAATCTGATGTACACGTGTATTTGGGACACATAAGCTAATGATTGATAAGCTTGATACTGTCAGATACTCTTATACTGGTCACGTACCTTGCATCCAGTTGATTTGCGTGTTTGGCGTAGGAATTTCAGGTTTTGACCTTAAAAAATTCTGGCAAATTTAAAAATGATATAATTTAACAGCTTTCTGGAACCCCCATATTTCGCAAGTGAGCTATTATTATTTTTTTTCTTTTCGTGAAAGAAATCCACAACTGTTAAAGACACAAGAACCCACATTACCTTCAATAAACAATTTAATCGCGATGGGATTTAATTATCAGCTGCATTACACCAAAGAGAGTGACATTACCTATGTGCGTGTTGAAACAGAAAGTTCATTTCAAAACATTGAAAGTACGAAAAAAATGGTTCATAGGTAAATCGAGGTGGGATAATGATAAAACACCTGCATCGCATTCGTGTATTGCGGAGAGGGGGAGCAAAGTTCTTGATTTCGATGTTCCAGTGTTTTCACAATCATCCCAGGCTAGCATTTAGGTAGTTCATAAAATAATACGAGACTTGACTTTCTCCCTCCCCATTTCCCCAGATTTTCTAAAGTACTCAGTTAACCACGAACAGTCAATGTAAAAGAGTTTGGACACGTATCTCTCAACGTGGCCTGAGGCTGCGGCCCTATCAAGAAGGATGGGGAGGGGAGAGGATGTGTCAGACGCTGGTAGCTAGCCAGAGGCGCACGGCTGAGGAAGTCTGCAGCGAGGACTCGCCTGAGCGACGCGGGCCCTGACAGCCGTCAATCGATTGTCAGCTGGGGGCGGTCGTCTCCCCCTCCTCATCACCACCCTCTATCCCCTAGCAGCTCCCGGACGACCCCTGCCAGGAGCAGGGTTTACTTGGCCGCCAGCGCAGACCGGTTGTCGGATCCCTGGCAAGACTCGTCCATTGCGACCCGCTTCAGAGAGCACCTGCTTCAACCTCATTTACGCTGGCGAACGATAAACACACGCTCATCAAGTGCTTCCCTCCCGACCCCTACACAATCCACTCGCGTCGTACCAGCAACAACAAGACTTCCTAATTAAGGTCACGCTCCCGTCGTTCTGTATTTTTCAGGCTTAAGCGAGTGCATATATCTCAAATCCTTTTAGCAGTTTTGCTGCTTTGACAGCTAATATTTTCAAGACAAGAAATCATTCGGTTTCGTCAAATAAGTCACCTAACAAAAATACGTTAGTTACATAACTAGTTAATAGTAGTAATTACTGTCTTGAATAAATTAGCCAACACTGTAAGAAGTATTTTTTAACGAAACTGCCAAACCGATTTTCGAAGTTTTCTTTAATTTAAAAAATATATATCGCTAAAACAGTATAAACATGTAAGAAGTAAGGTACGGTTTAATCGACAGATTGCAAATACTAAAGCTGCCGTATTACGGGAATATTTACGAGTTATTTGAAATTTTTCGACACATAGACATCAGTCGTTTTAAGAATTTATTTGAACGGCGCCGCTGTTGTGTATCATTTAGACAACTCGCATTTCACCACAGTGAACCGGATTGTAATTCCGGCTGGTCGATCCCTGTTCTAGCTTGTGGGAAAAGTGCCGGACGTTGCCACTTATCTCCTGTTCAGCATTAGTAAAATCTGTTTTCCTTCCGTTATTTACGTTTCTTAGCTACATACCTTACCACACCCAGATACTACTCATTTGCTCTAGATTCACTAAATAGCGCAGTCTTAAAGATGTTTCACTCAACGTGCGAATATACACCACGACACGCACAACCCGGAATGATGACCTGTTAAAAGCCGCGTCAAAACAGCAACTGTTAAAAAGTCTCAATGTCTTGTGCAAATAGTGCGCTGCCATCCATTTGCAAATCTGTCGGAAGTTATATTTTCGCTGTAATTGTGACACTTTAGTAATTTCTTCTATCATTCGGTTGCCACATTTTTCGTCAAGGATAAATTGGAATTTAAATAATTTTATGGTGTTACAATCATTACTTAGCACGGAAATATGTCGATCGACTACTTCAGCGGATTAGAGATGGTTACGTAGGCCTACTTGGGACCCGAATTCTTTGTAATTACAGGCAATGGAAAATTATTTATGGGTCGGTAGTCCTGACGTACGAAAAATTGCATAATGTGAATAATAAATAACGCTTTCGGATTTATAAATTCAAGATGCAAAGATTTTGTAGGTACACTCATTAATTTTTTATCATAAAATGATGATTGACAATAATATGTCCAGAAATATGTGCTGCTAATTTGGCAGTCTTATTCCTTATATTTTCTCCAGGTTTCCCGCAGTATAGGAAATTTTTCTCCTGCACTCCTGAATAATACAAAAGCACATTTCGTGCTTCATAACTAACTTAGTTTGGCTGCCTAGAACACAGAAAACTGCGAAAACAGCCTTCCCCTGGAAAGTAAAATCACCTAAAATATGATGGCAGGAGCGACACGTTCGACCGCCCAGGCTGAAGTGTAATGTTTTTATTGTAAATTCCCATACTTGGACGCATATCAAGTAATGATACCCTTTAGTTAAGAAAGAAATTCTGTATTTCACCTTGAGGTTACAGGTTACGATGGCTAGAAAGTTTGGATCAGAACCGACTGTGAACTGAAGTAGTGTAAGCGCAGAGCAGGGTTTTGTGAAGCTGGTGTACCTGGTCCAGCCCCTGGGATGTGGCCGAAATGATGTCCAGCAGTGGACGGAATATGGAGCAGTGGCGTGAATGGGTGTCCAAAATGGGATAGAAGGACGGAGGATGCGGGAAGGTGTGCGAGGGAAAGAGAGGCAGGACGGCATCTGACAAGTCCATCACATCTCTCAAACCGGCCGCGAGAGGGTTGGTTGTGGGAGTTAGGGGTCGGAGGGAGAAACAGGCGGCTGAGTCTTGAGGCGACAAGTAGGGGTGAGAGGGTGGGTAGGGGGCGGAAAGGTCCCCTTCCCCTTCGTCTATCCCTGGGGCCGCCCTGACGTGGACAGATCAATGCCGTGGAAGGAAAGACGAATAGGGAAGGGGAGTGCTGGCGGTTGTGGGTCGAGAGGGGAGGGAAGACTTCAATGTCACCTGCATGTCAAAAGCACGCAAGACGGGGAGTGACAACCGGGCGAGGGAGGGTTGACGGAAACGAAGGGGTCGAAAGGGGGAGGGGAAGAACCGGCCAGATCGATACCGATGGACAAGAACCAGGCAGGAAAGAGAGAGAGAGAGAGAGTGAGGGTTAGAGGGGCAAGGAAAGACGGGATGGACGGACAGACGTCAGGCGCAGCGCGAAGAGCGTAGAAGACAGACAACTTCTCTCAACCCCCTCCTTCCCCCCGCCCATTTTTCCACCTACAGCGACTAGCCCAGCCGGCTGAGAATCCGAAATGAGGGGAGCGAAGAGGAATAAAAGGGGAGAGAGAGGGACAGGAGAGGACAGGGGTGGGGAAGGACGAGGGCACAATGATTGTGTGCAGGACACACGTACACCGAGCAGTCGACGTGTACCTTCGGACCCTGGGAAGGGGGTGGAAGACGCCGAGGTGATTGAAAAGGGAAGAGCGAGATGAAGTCCTGCTATAGTGTCGCACCAGCTCTCCCCGGCAGATGCTGCGGTCACGTCCAGATTGAAGTCCGTGGGGGCAGGGCGCGCATATCGAGGTACAGTCGTCGTCAAAACACATACAGGAGAACACCCACTCAAGTCGCTGCATGCTACAGAAAACATTAACACTCTTGATTATCTAAAAATATTTGATCAACCTGACTTATAAAGTAAACCCTCCCTATAATGATACCTTTGAAACTGATGTAAACTAAGCAAATACATAAATACGCTCGGCAGTTTATTTTGGAATTAAGTTGACAGTCAATCTCAAATATTGAGAGAGAACTGCTGAAGTTAACTGCGCTGGTAATTTTTCGATAGTTGACTTAATATGAAATCCACATGTAACTTCACTTTTAAATTCGTAACCATGAACATTTACTGCTCCACTCCATGTTGTACGATAATTTAAATTGTTGTGAGAGTGGCCGAATAAATTTCTTGCCAAGTTAGGTTTCCCCGTCTCCGAAAAATTAAAAACAAAGCAAGAAATGAAGTACGATCTCAGGAAGCCCTGAGAAAGCACTCTATAACTAAAAAGATTGTACAAACCTTGCTAAACTGAATTATAAAGTGAGACTTCTTTAATCCAAAATCATCTTCAGCGAATATGGAAACGTGTGACTCTTCACATCTGATGGACTAAGGTAAGTTCCGTAAACTACCCCGGGTCGAACAGCCATGTGACAAACCAAGCTCAAAGTGTGAATATCATACCTTGGCGTGGTAGGTAATACGCAATGCTAGGGTCATACGAATTTCCCTTCGCGAAGTAGGCTACGATAGCAGTTGATACTGAAAATTTTACGCACGACAGAACATCAGACGTCATGCGTCATATGGGATTTTTTGGACGTATTCCAGAGTTTCTCGCAGTGCATTTCTAATCTATGGTTAAAAGTCACAATCTGCCAAGACAGTCCACACCAACGTCTTACGACGTGCGTACTCGTTTTTCAGAGAACAATTACACATTCAAATACGTACAGTTGAGGGGCAAGCGATACAAAAGAATATTCAGTACGAATGACCTTCTGCTAAGACGCAGTATATAAAACACAGGAAAGAACTTCACGAAGCTCATATAAAGATAGTAAAAGTTTTAAGAAAGAATAAACGAAATTATGTTCATGATTGCTAGCTCTTTTTTAATATTTGTTCCGAAATAGCTCCCTGCTCCTAATGCATATCAATGGGCTATTACCAAGAATTGCCAAAGTACTGCAAGAAATGCCCGTTCAACCTTGCTAAACCATACTATCTTTCGTAAAAGAGGGCACTAACTTAGTTAAAATATTGTGAAGAATGTTGCAGTTAATCATTTGAAGAGAAATAAAATATGTCCCCTTAAAGTACTTACACTTATTTGGATAAAATATTTACTCAGTTAACTCACCCAGCAACTTTACTATACAGTTAACTTTAAAATATATCTCAGCTTGTTAATTCGGTTGTATAAAAGTACATTCCTATAAACTTCATTGTGGACTTAAATAACACTTTATCAAACCATATAAGTTCTACTCGCATTCAAGTTAGGCTGAACCGCGCGCGCGCGCGTGTGTGTGTTTTGCGTCATGCACCTACTTACCCAGTTCACTTTCTGAAAGCAGTGGGTTCGAAACTAATTTATTACACTGGCGGCTGTTTCTTTACCATCATGTGTAATACCATCATAACTCCAAACAAATCCCTCCGCGAGTTTCTGGATTGTGCCTGTGGTTATACATATTGAGTAGTTTTATTATGCCTCGTACACAAAACATTTTGATCATTGACTCGGGGTGAGGTGAATAATTACTTAAGTCATTAATCATAAAATCACGAATTCAGTTGTCGAAAAAATATTCGTCAAATTACATTATTCCCTTTCCACTTCGCGACGACTTGAATACGTGACATTAAGTCCATCCTTTAAAACCAAAATTTGATAAAGAGACCAACGGCAAAAAGCTGAAGGAAAAACTCTACTAAATGTTATGACAGGCACGACTATACAAGATCGAAAAAAAATGGCTCATTCGTCATTATTATTCGTTTTGGACTAAACATTTAAACTGTCATCGCACTAGATTCAGGGACGAGTTACAGAAAATGTGCTGAAATCTAAAACGGTATAAACTAAAACGCATCATCGAAAAAAAGTAAACAGTTATATTGTAACGACCGAACATATGCGTTATTTTATACTCATTACAATTAACTACACTTTCACAAGGACTGGCCACCAGTACATCCCAGCGAGTAATCAGTCGGGTTTTCCCCATCAGCTTCAAAAACGTGGGAGTTAAAAGGTAAAATAATCAATTAACTTTGGAGTGGTGATCTTGCCATTTTTCCTTACACATTTGCATATAGATTTTTGTCTCGCCAACCGAGAGTAAAGCCGGATTCACAACCGCACTTAACGTACGTACGTTAAGTACTATTAGAGATTGGATTCACAACAAAATTTTATCAAGACATGCGTAAAAATGTTAATTTCATTACAAAATGTCGGTAACAGATGATCGTAATTTATTTTTATTTTTCGAGGCGAATTATATAATTTACGACAAGATAAATTACTTCTCAATACAAATTAATATTTAACAGAGTCTTACATGTGCACATGCTGCATTCACAACCACAACTTAGCGTACGTACGTACGAAGTAGAAAGTTGATCAACTCTGTTGCGTACGTACGCATGCTATGCGAGGATGTGAATGCTAGCATACACACTCGGTGTTTCTACTTTTACACGTACGTACGCACGTACGCTAAGTGGTGGTTGTGAATCCAGCTTAAATCTGAAGGACGTATTTCAACATGCACGACCACGACGAAGTTACACCTATTGCAGAATGTGTAACAAACGTGGCTTTCTCTATACCGAGTGTGGTGTGTGGCTGTGTACACGTGCGCGCGCGAAGCTCGTGTGCATCCATGAACCACGAGAAGTTCCGGGAATCTAATCGAGGATGTCTCGCACGGACGGGTTGGGAGAGCAGGGAGGGTTAAAAAAAGGAAGGAAGGGATGGACAGGACGGCAAGAGGGCAGGACGCGAGGACGAAGGACAAGGGTGCGCCGAGAATTGTCACTCCTCCTTCCCTACAGCCGTACATTTCCCTATCAGCGGCTAGGAGTTGCGGTCGTGTAAGAATGCGGCTCGACTGACGCGGTTCCGGGGGAGGGTTGACCAGACCGTGAGGGGTTGTGGGCAGGACAGGGGTGAAGGGGGGGTGACTGACGCGGCCCAGAAAACGCAATATCCCTGTGTGAGGGGTTGAGGAGGAGGGGAGTGGGCGGAAAGGCGACTAAAAACCGGGCGTGCAGAGAGACGCTATTGCCCGCGGCCAAGCAGGACGCTAGGCGCGCCGGCTCATTGAATATTCAGCGGCGCCAGAGTGACTGGCGGGGATTTTCTTACGAGGAATGTTATATAACCCGCACTTCTTCCACCGTCAACACTTCTCACTGTCTCTCCCTACACAGCTGGCTGACTGCAGGGGCGTTACTGCCAAACATCGCGTTCCTTCGCTGGACCCGCTACCAACGTTCTCGTCCAATATCTCTGCTTCTAACCGGCATAATGAATGAGAAGAATTACACTTACAGTACGGTTGTTTCTAAGTATATCTTATAAGATTTGCTTCTTCTCGAGTCATATTCAACTAATTCAGTGATGTCAGAACTGTGCGAAGAAGCACGAAGCAATGCCATATATCATGCGCAGTCACATGACTGGTTCATGTGTTACTGAAGTTAACATAACGGTGATTTCATTCAGTACTTACAAACTCATGAATGACCCTAGTCTACCATGTTATAAAAATTTAATCTTTATATAGGCTATCCCGTATTACTACCAAAATACCACTGGATGGAAAAATACGCACGTAAAACCGTTACTGATAAGACAATGGTAGAAAGAAAAGAACGTAGTGTAACGTGACGCTGGATAACGTTCAGCAACAGGAATACCTAAAATAGCCAATAGCAAACGTGCAATATGTTATCTAATGGAATTACGTGTTGAGACTACACTAATACTTTACCAAATATTGCCATTATCACCAATGCACAAAACCACAAATTTACGTACAAAACATTTTACTTGACGAATTTCGACATACGTTTATGTTAGTAGCTGAGGAGTAGGTAAAGGGACCGACGCAACCCGGCTCTGTTTGACCGTATCAGAATTTTTTAATAGGGGTTTGTCACAAACCATTTTAAGAGTGCTGGACACAAGTAAGAAAAATTTATATAAAAAATAATTCTATATATTAATTTCATATGACGGAAAGTTGACAGAAAAATTAACAGGACCATGGAAAGTACACAGCGTTCCAAAATCCGAACCCAGTTTCACGTTCCCCAGAAAAATTTGCAACCGTCACAAACGAAGAAATAAATGCACTAAGAAAAACTGAGATTAAACACGCCAAAATATTTCAACTGCCATCAATTAATATTTATCTATTTGTTTACACCTTTACGTACGTACATACGAGAAGTGTTAAGGTACCTCCAGGTGCCAATTATATACGAAACTCTCCATCTTTGATATGTGTACACGAAGAGTATGAGCAATTATTCTAGTAAAGTTAAGAGATTGTGGTTAGCACTTAATATCTACGTCTTCAGCGCTGGTGAGGAGTGATATGATGTGAGTGAGGAGCAGCGCCGGAATGAAGGGAGGGGGGGGGACGGGAGATCACCGAGAAAACCCGTCAACCAGTGCCATCGTCCGGCACGATTCCCACATGCGAAAATACAGGGACGGTGTCCACCGGGAATCGAACCCGGATCGCCTAGGTGCGAGGCGAGTGCAAGACATTATTAAAAATCGATTTTGAACGAATGACGGTAAGAAATAACAGCAAGTAAGCCGAGTACACATAAATTATGAGGCGCAAGATATGAAAAGAAATTTAAAGTTTGGACACTATACACCTCGTAAGGTTGCCCATTTCAGTCCTATATTTTTCTAGATAGGCCATAAAACAAAAGACGTTCAAATACAGAGTGAGTTGGGAGGAAAGGGGTGATAGTAGATTCTGAACAAAATGTTTCTAATAAACATATTCCCATTTCTTATCCGTTTCAAAGAAACCGAATGAAAACAACAAGGAACGGGAAATGTGCAGGTGACGGTAAATCATGATACTGTTATAGTATGTTTTGTTTAATTGTGTACATTTCCTCACAAAACATGTTCAAACACTCCACCGCCAACTTCAATGCATTTTGCTGCTCTGATAGACAGCTAGTGAGTTGCTGATCTGAGCTCATTAGTACATTGCCTTACTTGAGCACAAGCATGGTAAATACGAGCGAGAAGATCTTCTCTTGTGTCCACCCTGCGCGTGTAGACTTCGCTTTCAAGCCAACCCCACACACAGTAATCCAATGGGGTAAGATCAGGTGACCTCGGTGGCCAAGCAATGATTCCATGGCGACCGATCCAACGCCCAGGATACGTTTCGTTGAGATACTGTGTCACTGGCCGTACAGAATGTGCAGGAGCTCCGTCTTGCTGAAAGTACATACGAGCTCTTGTTGCCAAAGGGATGTCCTCCAAGTATTCTGGTAACACGTTTTGAATAAAATCAAGATACCGTACTCCATTAAGACAATTATCTAAAACTACTGGACCGATGAGTTGGTCATCAATAATACCGCACCACACGTTAACTGAGAAACGTCGTTGAAAATTCCTTTCTACAGTAGTGCGTAGAGTTTCGTCTGCCCATACGTGAGAGTTGCGTGTGATGTTGATTCCGTTGCGGGTAAATGAGACTCATCAGTGAACAGAATAGTGGAATTAATAGATCATTGACAATGATCCACTGACAGAATTCTTGCCGGTGGACATCATATCCTTCATGCAGATGTTGTACTGCCTGCCGATGATATGGATACAAATCCTGCTCGTGTACTGTGCGTATCACTCTTGTTTGTGGAATATGAAGTTGAGCAGCAATTCGTCTCGAGCAAGTTGTTGGGCTGCGTTCTATTACCTGAAGAATGTTCTCAACTTCATTAAGAGCTTGTTGTACGGGACGTCACAACATTTACGCTGGGAAGTGTACCACGGTCACGCAATCCTGCTAAACACCCTGCTATCTGGAACTCTGCGATTAGGAAGTCGTCATTCGTACTCACGAACAGCGGCTCTGGAATTCCCATCGGAGAAACCGTAAACAAACATGTCAGCATACTCTGCATGTGTGAAGACCTGTGGCATTTTTAACTACACTGGACTGTATTCACTATACATGTAACAACACTGTAGTTCCCAATACTAGGGCAAGCACTGTAGGACTGAGACTGAGGTAAACAACTGCACCATGCTTAGAGCACCGCTGTGTGGAAAGGTACAAAATAACACACAACATAACAATAGCGTGATTTACCGTCACCTGCACTTATCCCGTTCCTTGTTGTTTTCATTAGGTTTATCTGAAACGGTTAAGGAAAGGGCATATGTTTATTAGAAACATTTTGTTCTGAATCACCAGTACTATCACCCCTCAAAGCATATGTATTTCCTCCCAACTCATCCTGTATAACATTCTTCGCAAACGATAGGAATTACGCCGAGAATTACGCTAATTCAAGATGCATCAATACGTACATTGAGTGAGTGAGAGACATTTTGGTTAGCGCTTAATATCAATACGCGCATAGACCTACGGCATGTACTCATAAGCACACATACGTAACACACCCCAAAGTTTTAATTTATTGTGTTACGAACATCATTTGCACTATTTTCGTACTCCAAAACCTTCCTTTAGGTTTGAATAATAAGTATAGATTAGATAAGTATGCTTTCACCTGCATTACCATGAAGACCTATAACATTCTTTACGTGAATTTTTTTAGTGTTAAGCTGTAAGGAAGAAGCTTTTAAAGCACCGTTACGTCGGATTGTTAAAGAGAAGTGACTGACATAAGGATGAGGTAAGTTAACAATAATCAACAGAAGACCAAGTGATTTGAAAGACTTTTTCAAGTGTATTCCAGTGACAAAAAGAAGCATCCATACACAGTGGATGGACGGGGTGGACCATGAAGTTGCGCGCGACTAGAAACAGCCGCCAGGTCTCTCAAGTTGAGGGCGGCCGGGGCACAGAGGGGCCGGTCGTAATAATGTCCGGTGACGGGTGACGGGGGAGTGACGGACGGCGGCGGCCGCAACCCTCGTCAGGCAGGACGAAGAGCAAGGCAGGGGGTGGGGAGGGGCGGAAGAGATGGCCGCAGAGGAACCGACGAGCACAAAATAAAGACAACACGTGAATAATGAAAACCCCTCTCTGGCCTGGGAGAACCTAGGGGAGGGGGAGGTCCGGGAGACAATTCCGCAGCCGAGAGAGGCGGGATTACCGCTGAACGTCCCCTGCAAGGCGGTGGGATGCAGCCCGAAATACAGAGCGTTTTGCCCCAGCGTTCACTCCCCTGACCTTAACTCGTGACACGTCGCAGATTAGGGCCAGCTGTCACCCGCCATGCTCCAGTATTGGTCTTCTGCTTATTTCATTTTGTCGAGAAGAAAACATTTAGAAAATAAACTCTTGCTTCGTTACCTTTTCTTGTCACTATACACAGCATCATCAACAAACTATGCACATACTAAGATTACATATTTAAGTAGCAACACATTTAACTTAGCATCTTGCCAAAAAATGTATTTATAATTTATCTGATAAGTAGGCAAACGTAAACAATTGTACTGTGCCTACGTTCTTAACAAGCTAAAGCATTGGTATGGCATATTTCGAAATAATTTCTAACAGTGCATGTTTATGTTGCAATGGACAGTTTGTCTTGATCCTATATGACAGAGATGTGTTTGTTCAGCCACTGGTAATTAATTTTATACCTATATACAAGACAAATGAGGGTAAAATTAGTGGATAGTAACATACTTTTTTCCCGTGCTTTTAGGGGCTAAATACGTACAGCCACGTCTGTTCATAATATGTACCATGCACGAGAAAGAAAGAATTGACATAACCATTCAATTTGTTTTTTTTAACCCCACAACCAATAACTAAAACACAGTATACAGAATACTTTAAAAATTAAGAAAGGAATGGTTAGGGAAATTACTACAGTAGTGTTAGGTATTCCGAACCAGGTTAAATAAACCCCAGCCAGATAACTTTCACATACAAAGTATTTTAAAGTTACTCACAAAAGTCACCACTGACTTCAGTCGTCAGTAAACCTTAGGAGTTTATAAATTACCGAATGATGTAGATTGAGACATTTCTATACACATACAACACCGTCACTGTGTTCACATAACTACAGTACTGTGCATCCTATTTTACATTTTCTTGACAGTTACACCTCACTCAGAGGGGATACGCATTGCTGAATATAAACATATTTTACCGGGTTAAATATTTTTTTTGAATCCACGATGAAATTGCACGTTCAGTAAATGGGAACCTAAGCTAATTCTAATATTTTCATAATAAATTCTAGATTATACAAAAGAAAACTTTTAAAACCTGACAGATTTTCAGATGTACACGATGCTACAAAACTGGACGAATGTATAGGTATCACGACTCCACGATAAACAATCGGTATATTTGTAGATATTTCAGAATACATTAATTACCTCGATAAAACTTCGGCAACGTCTAGGTTTACGCCAATTTTTTTACAGCGACTGCTAATTGTTGTCCACTCAGTTCAGCCCCAAACTTGATCACATTAATTGCCCGACATATAGTTAGTGTAGCAGTTTCCATCCTCGTGGATCGCTCTTACACGCGACAACGCAGACTGCGGGCTGCACTCACCGCAGTCAGTCAGGGGAGGCTAGTAGTGTCATGGGTGAGACGGTGGTACGCGAGGAGGGGTAATTCATCATGGAAAAGCCCCGGGCGTAGGGGGGAGGGGCGAGAATACGCATTGACACACGAGCGTCCGTCGTAAATTATCAGGGAACCTTTCTTTCCGTCTCGCCAGCGATCCCCCTTCCCTTTCCATCTCCCTCACAACCTTTTATTCGGTTCAGTTACCGTGCAGGGTAGCTTGACTGCCGTTACGCACGAACATTACTCCTAGGGTACGAAATAACACCCCCCCCCCCAACCCTCTTCATCTTACAATTTTTGTATCCTTTACCTAGTCCTTTACTCGCTACTCTGAACATCCACCTCCAACCCCGTCATGCGGTAACTCCTCGATGGCGAAATGCTGATTCAAAACCTCAAATCTATCAACAGCATGAACGAAAATTGCAGGTGCTCCGAACACAGATGTTACTATAGTTGTAAAGCGGAATTTGAATTCTACATCTACGTCAATAAGACGTAACACGCTCTCTCGCAACTATGTCAATCAGCAACTACAAATATACAGACAGTTCCGAAAGTCGTGCAATACATAAAAGAACATTTAGATCTTGGTCTGAATCGTGTATGACACATAAAGATTCTAGGCGTAAGAAAAGTAGAAAAAAAAAACGAGGAATCTGTTCTGAAAGGAAGTCGGTTAACCAAAGCTACTTTAGACGCGGTGACCTACATGAAAGACTCACACTTACTGATAACTCGTATGCTATAGTGCAACGGAAGTTGAAATTGAAATCGTTGCTTAGTGACGGTCTAGTGAAGACAAGATCGATTTTTTATAAGGAAGTAAATTAATTCTTTAACATAAAGCTTGTATTGTAAAATAACTAAAACGTGCACTAACGTAAATATTACTACTAACGTAGCTTAATGCCAACACAATTTTGCTACCGTTATTGCATTGACCTACTGCACAGAAACATTTTATTTGTGGCAAAGCAAATTTATAGTGGTTCTCATTACAAAAAAAAAATTAAAGATTCTTCTTTGCGCAACAGAATTTCTGATTTAAGAATTTTATAAGTCGGCAAACCTTCGAACAGTAATGTAAAACATTTGATATATTCTTCCTTGACACTCTGCCGCTGCCCTGTCCTAATCTCACTTAGCTTCACTCGTTCTCCAGGCAGGTCGATAAAAACACTCACGTTCCCAGGCGTACGGCTGCTTACTTCGCTGAACTTGGGCTGATGTTCATAAACTACTGGCTAATAAGAGATGGATAAGAAGAGTCCGCGCTCTCGTAAACTCTCGCGTCACTTAGCGCATTCATAGACGAAATTTGATTGTCTCGCTAATATGCAGCGTTTGCGAGTCCGACGAGGTTGGTGAACTGCCGGGTGTTCATGTAAATATTTCACCAGGAGTGCTTATCAGTACGAAACATAGAAAAGCAATATTTACGTTTAAATTGGAAAACAATTAAAAATAATAAATAATGTTTTTGCGCGTTAATCCTGAAAAGAAGCAAATATCGCAAAATCGTTTCAAAGAAATGTTGGAAATTGTTTGTACTACGTAGCCAATTTTTCAAAACATAAGTTCCTATGATTCTGGCTGGTTATCGACTTCATAAATTTTCTTAAATTCAGTAAGTAACCAACATTATAAAAACTTATGTTTTGAAAAAATCAGGCTATATATTACAAAGAATTTTCAAACTTTCCATGTAACGGTTCTGCGATGTCTGCTCCCTTTCAGAATTTAAAAACTAAAACTTTCTAAAATAACATAAATAGGGACCCGTGGTCTCAAGGCAAGCAAGGTCATCGCTTGACTGTCGGTCATATTTTATACCTTTGGAAGCAGATTGCGGTAGCGAGTCAGATAGGATTAGGTCCGAACCTCTCGCAGCTTAGCGAGACGTTGCGACGCGCAAACAAAACGCACATTGAATGGTGTGACGCAGAAAGATATCACTCCACATTTCATAAAGTAAAACATGAATGGTAGTTACTGAAACTTTTATTTTTTTGTTATTTTGTTAATATAATCTCATTTTCAAACACACTCATGTCTTATAATTATTCATCTTGACATTCATTTCTGAGAAGTATGTATGTAAACAGGATTGCATAGACTGTGCTTTTCCAGGAAGTCAGCCAGGTAGGTTAAGTCTCCAAACAATGGAGCTGTCAAGCACATTTCTCAGAAGAGAAATGTCATAATATGGAAAAGTAGTACGAGACTGTTTGACTTCCGCTGCTTTTAGCTTCTAAAGCTTTAATGTATAATAATTTATGAGCCTTTTTTTTTCTGTCCTTTAAGTTATGACTTGGATGCCTTCTGCATAACACTATTCAATACATAGATGTCTGCCAACATGTAGAATGTGGCGTGCATCTTCCTGGCAAGTGTGACCTTAGACCTACTCCAGATGTCAGTCTAGAGGGTCGTCTTGGAGAGCAAGCGAGTGAAGAGTTGGTATGGTCGAAGGTGTGTCAGAAAGAAGCTAAGCGGCGTACTTGTTTGCCCTTGCAGCGACATTGGCTGACAGAACGAGGCAGATGAGGGACGCGCCCCGCCCTCCTGCTAAACAAGTCTGCAGCAGGCGCTGTCACAAACAGCACTCCACAACACCTACCAACGCGGGTGTTTTTGTTTGTGGCTGGACCCAGCAGTGTGTCTGGGACACAGGCAGGGGGAGGTATATAATCCGCCACTCTTCTGTGTTCCGAGTGCTCCCGAGATCTGGGCCTTCATCCGCCAAGGCCGTTCTCGGCAACACCTAGAAAATACATCCCAGTATACTAGGGGGCGTATCTGTAACGGAAAGCTTTTTTTCGTCCAGCTTTTGTACTTCCAGAAGGTCTAGCCATGCTAACGTGTCTACTCACGAACCGCTGTCCATTCAATACCTTGCCGAGTCGCAGATACAGCGAAACCCGTGAATATTCGTGATAGTCTCCTTTTGAATGGATCCTAACATTAACCTAATTTACACGTAACAACATTTTCTTCCCCGCCGAAACCTCAGTATGATAGGGTACCTGAATTCCAAACCATGCTAACTCCAAAATTTAAGGATTGTCAAAAAAGATAATTCCCTTACTATGTGCATTTATTTCTATCTGAAATATGATACTAACCTGAGTAAAAATACTTTGTTTTAATTAGTAACACATTTAAGATAGATACAATTACACTCGAAAAAAAAAATTACTTTCTATTATTCTTGCATATATTTTGGAGTTAACATGGTTTCGAATTCAAGTCCTCGATTTAATTTCAATATAATTCGTCCACGAATAGCAAAACAGGAGAGACGTTTGCAAATGCCTTAAATAATCCAATAATTAAACAAGCCAATTTTTTTATTGGTCGGTACAACTCCGCCTCAAAGCACAAACGTACATGCCTGTGAGCAACTACACTTAAACTTATTTACGGGCAGATATTCCCGAGTTTTTTCTTCACGTGTGCTTCGTGATTATAACACATAAGTACAGAAAAACGAACTTTACATAAAGTCGCTGAATATAAAATGTAATAAAAATATATTGTACCTTAGCGATTGACTTCAGAATGAATCAAATGTTGATTCAGCAATCAATATAGTGTCAATGCATCATAACTAACCGAGAATCGCGCTCATAACAACTAAAATACTGACTGCGATTCCAGGCTTCAGAAATCTTGTGTCGCGGACAAATGAAACTCACATTAAACAATGTCTTGTCCTTAGGTCCATTCTATTGTAAAACGGAAACGTAAGAAAGCGGATGCGTAACGCGCACACGAAACGAAACAAATTTTCTACTCTACAATGCATGAAAACACATACGTAATCGTACGGACTTGCAACCTATGAAACTGAAAAGTATTTCTCAAGTAAATTTCTGACATTAGTGAAGAAATTATTTTGCATTTTTATGTAGTTCAGTGTGTTACACATAGTATATCAAGAGTATGTACATGTTTTATATGAAAATACAAATGTCAACAACCATATTAGGTACTTTAATTGTATAAAATTCAGTCAGTAGTTTACGAATAAATTTTTTTTTTCGTACGTTTAATTTCTTAAATGGTACTTCACGAAGAAAAGGGTTCCGTAGTTTTCAGTCACAAATCATGATTGTAAATACAGTGCACGAGCGTGAAACTCAAGGTGTAAAAATGACGTAAACGAAAATGGCGGCGAAAGATGAAATGCTGAATTCCTATTGGCTACATTAAGCACGGATACCTAAGAATTCGGAGTTGACGATTTCTCTTGCGTTTCCGCATGCGTATCAGTGTCCGCTTGCGTCCCATTGTAGAACACATTCCGAGCTTCTTGCGTTTGCGCATTCGTGATACGTATGCGCTTGCGTGTTACTGTAGAACATGCCACACTGCTTCTGCACTTGTGGTCATCAAACGCGCCAAATATGTTCACATGGACGGGCGGGTAACGTGGCTTGCAGGCACCCTGTAAGTAGGCAGCCCGCAGTGCGGCGGTCAACAGCGGTTGGTCCTGGGGAGAGATGTGGGGAGGAGTGTTGCCCGGCGTCCGTCAAGTGTCGCGGTGGCCGACGCCCGGACCCGGCGAGATAAGCTGTCGGCCGAGACGCCTGGGCGCCTGGACGCAGGATTAGCGCAGCTTCCCGACACACACGCTCTGCAGCTAGCATCCAGCTCATCTCACGTCGCACCGAGATGGCGAGATAAGGTCGTGTCCACCATCCACTACACTCCAACACTTGCTGTAACATCCATTCTTCACTGCCACTGCCGCCACGTGTACAAGGACCAACAGGCACCATTTATGTATCATATTTTGTATATGAATTTTTCTGTTGCAATACACCAAACGTCATTTTAGATTTTTGCCCCTGAAATATCACATATTTTGTTAACAAAATAAGACAAAATTAAGCAAAATAATTTTT
Source organism: Medauroidea extradentata (assembly GCA_003012365.1). NCBI lineage: Eukaryota > Metazoa > Arthropoda > Insecta > Phasmatodea > Phasmatidae > Medauroidea > Medauroidea extradentata. The sequence continues at coordinate 200,854 of PNEQ01047534.1, forward strand.
TGCTAGCAAACGGTACATTATTTTTAAAAACGCTCTGGAAATTGTGTATCTTATGGCTGTACACAGTCGCAAATGTATTCAAAGCATTTGGTTAAAATATATTCCAGTTATTTGCAATTGTCTGAAATAAATGAAAGATGATGGCCTTAACGGGCCATGGTGCATAATGCAATGCTAACAGTTTAAAATTGTACGTTTCTCCAAGCTAATTTTCAAACATACAAAACAGCACCCGTAGAAAGAACGTTTCATCAACTTTATGAACAAAAAATTTTCTCGAGTAACATTTCTGAAGAACCGTCGCTGACTCGGAAATCTCGTACACATAACTGCGGCGCAACGGATTATAAGTAACAAACAAATCAGTCTAGGTAAATGTTTCCTCGTAAAGTTGACTTATATCATTATCTAGGATTGTGATTTTGTAGTATTTCTATACTAACTTTTAAAAACGTGTAGATTTTAAATTGTGTTTTTAGCGTTTATTTATAAACCACGTACTCTTCAATAAAATAGCACACATTCTTTACCCAATTCTTTGTGCACGTTTATATTGGATGCTAAATTGCAATTGAAAGTCTTAAACTTTTGCTCACTAGCCTAAGTTATTTATGTGTCTTTCGTAGTTGGTTAAGGATCAACCCGGATTTTCGATTTTCACATGTGGGAATCAAGACGGTTGTTGGCAGCAGGTTTTCTCGGGGATCTACCGTCTTGCCACTCTATAATTTCTGTACTGTTCCAGACTTACCTCATATCACCCCTCGCTAGAACCTTGTGGAATACAGTGTCTTCACTCACTCCTCGTTAGTTAAAAAGACGCTTTTAGAGCACAAATTTGTAATAATTGCGTCCTTAAAAGTGCGAAAATTTTCTTTACAGCTACCATTAAACCAGATAAATAAATAATTTAATATAAACGTGGAACTTGGAGGTTACGCATCTACAATCGTGTTCTCCAAAAAACAAAAGGACGGGATACGACAACACAAGACCAAGACCCCCCCTCCTTTTTTTTTCTCTCTTTCTAATTTATACGCAAATAAATTATAACGTTATAAAACAAGAGCAGTATAAAGACGCAATGCTTGCGCTTGCTTGTGTTATGGGTGCACAGGTTAACTGCCATCTGCTCCCAACTAAACTTCATACTTAAAACTGTTCTTAAATTTACCTCGCCAGTCATAAAGAAAGTAAGAATTGCGTCTGTCGAATGTCTGCCACATTTATTCAGGACAACGTTGCACGATGGTACAACCAAATGCACAAGATAACTGCGTTCAGCATTTCTAAACAATACTTTAACTTTGAAGTCTGACGAATTTCGTCTTCTACACTTAAAATTTTTCAATGCAATTTTATGATTTTAAATTTGATATTATCTTTAATTTTTTTTTAAGTTCCCAGTACAGTTTATTTTCAACATATTTTTGACAGTTCCTTAACGCTGGTAAATTCAGACGAAACCATCGCCACATCTTTTGACTACTGACGGATTCTCGACGCATACGTGACACGGTGCGGATTCAGCTCTGTTTCTCAGAAGAAAAAAGTATCAGAGCCAGCAACAGCGTACAGTACTTAGTGGCAATGTTTCAAACAACAAAATCTAATCTACGCTAATGCTAACTTGTTTGCATAACTACGTGGTAAAATAATAACTTCCGCGAATAAAAATTACGCTTAAAACCATAACCAGCCACTTCAAACCAAGAAATTTCATTTACCAATAAACGTAATGTTCTAATTATTCATTCAGCTTCGTTCGTAAATAAATAAATTGTCAAACAGTGCGATTTTCACAACGCCTTATAAATTCTACTCTTATTAAATTAAATTTCCAAATTCTCTTTTCACTATAAATTTTGATCTCTTCACTTTGTATGGAGAAAAACGATCCATCACTTACGGACAGCGAAAATCAAAATTTCTGTCTTGACGCATTGCATGTTAAACCATCCCAATATACCAAAGGCATTTTGTCCCATTACATAAAATGTAGGTTATCTTAAACGTATTTTATGCATACATGTATGAACGTGAGTCCCAGGAATACTTTTCCCGCTCGCTTTCAAACCTCTCAAAATTACTGAGTCCTATATCGTGTTATGTAAATTTAACAATACCACTATAGCACTCAACAGCTTATTTTTAAGAGATTAATCTTACTCAATATAGGCCTACATATAGTAATATGAACATAATTCTCACGCGTATTCAGTCCGTCAATCCCAGGCTGTGTCAAAGAAGCAGCTAACAACAGCATGCACTTACCTGAAACAAAAATAAATTAAAATCACCACAAGATAGCATGAAAATATTTTAGTAATTAAAACATCTTATTAAATATGCATGGTAGGGGCTGACATTTGCACTAATAAATAAGGCAATATAGTTGTGTAAAACATCGTATCGTGTCATACACTAAAAAGTTATTTACAATAAAATACACAAATGCTTCATAAAATATTTTGTTTCGTTAGCATTCATCGTACGAACGTTTGTATGTTACTTATAATGATCATTCTATACTTAATTGCTATAATATAGTATTAGTTTTGTAAATATAAAAAAATAAACATAACGTTGGTTTGAACATAAAGAAGTTCAAATAGCGACATGCTATATACACGAATTTTAAAACGGACATGGAGATTATTATTGGAAATCAAAGCTCGACTGTCCGTAGATGACACTTTTGTACACCTTCTTACATTATCACATAGTCAGAGACGTTCTTATTTTTGGAGCATTGACGGCAGGAAGAATAAAACTGTTCATTCCTTTCTGCTGTCAGTGCTCCAAAAATAAGATATGGGACTTGAACCTCGACTGTTTAGAATGTGTTCTAACGTCGCACTATACCTTGCTCGGTACTACAGCTGTGAAATTTTCTTTCCAAAGTGTATTACGTCACGGGAATAAACTTCGCTCTTTAAAACACTTTGCTACAACACAGAGTTTGTCAGAATAAGAATTACTGTAGTAGCTTAGACGCAAACATATGTTTTGTTTATGATATAAAAAAAAACGTAACTTAATTTTTTATGAAAATTTTTTCAACATAAATTAAAGCTTGTTTTAACTACAACTAACCATACAAGTATTGCGTTAAACTACTTGAATAGTAAATATTTTTGTTATTATTACTTTACGCTTAAACAAAAAAATGTCTTTCTTGCATAGCTGCTTAACAGTGTTGGTATATATTTAGACAAAGTGTTATAGAGAGAAAAAATAATCAAACAACTAAAAGTCCACCACTGCATTTAAATTAAAGACAAATTGCAGTGTATCAGGACGCAAACAAAACTATACAGCTATCGTGGCCAGATTAACACAGAGTGTTGAAACATATGAACATGTTATGCGGCTTGGCGTTTCTTCGAAAAGGACCATGCGATTTGTGTTTGCCACTTGGCGTTGATTTGAAAGCTGCAGCGCAGAGCTGGCAACGCTGGTTAAAGGTATCCGGAAATCTAGTCTGCAACATTTTGCTCTTGTGTGCTTAACTTCACAGCAACTTCTGATGCATTCATACGGCTAGCCACTGTCCATCCAATCAGAAGAAGTGAAGCCACTGTATTCAAAAACTTGGCCGGCTGGCTGCAAGGATTCCGAGGTACACTTTTTTTTAATCAAGATAGTGAATTTTCTCCTCGGAATACCGTCAAGTTTACTTACACATTAAGTTGAAAAGGCGCTGGAGTAGTGAGCATACAAAATGAATTCTCCCTTTTATCCCCCCCCCCAACCCAAACCTTTCAAATTTTTACCGAGTATGAACAGTCATTACGTTAAAGCGTGGACGGTAGCCGACAGGCACCTTGGATAATGCTCTACAGAGCGCACTCTCACGAACCTAACACAACAAACTCTAACAACATACCACTGTGCACGCACAATCACTCAGATGACACAATAAAAACTACAAGACTGAACTACGGTATTGACGAGCGATAGCAAACGACAAATAGAACATAAATTACAAGAAACAAATTAAGTACACAAATAGTAAAAATGGTAAGCTTTTACAATTCAGTTGCATAGCTTCTCGATACATTTGCGACATCTTCAGTGCAGCAATACACCCACATTCAGTGTAAATAACTGTCGGTAAAATACTTGATCCTGTGAAGAAATTAGGCTCAATCAATGTCTTATTTTCATTTTCGTTTTAACACAATATTTTAGCCAGCGCTGAACAAATTGTTAGATATCAATTATTTAAGCCTACTTTCTTCAACTCGATACAGCACAAATTCACATGAAATTAAATACCAGTGGTTGCAACAAAAGTTACGCAGTTTACGGACCAATAAACCTACCAGTGTTGTATGAGAGCGGTAAACAATTTCTAATAAGATAGCAGTGTCGGTAATTCAAAGTTCCTAGAAATGAGAAACTAAAAGCAACCATGAGTATACTACTTCTCTGCAACTTTGTCCACTGAAATGTATATCTGTGATCTTCTGTACTCCTGAATGCTTCACCACTGTTACGCCCGATGTATTTTTTAATATGTTCCTTAATTAAAAACATATTTATATTATTAGATTTGGTAATGGAACAAATTAATGAGTTGTTTCATTCACAACTGGAAGAAAGAAAATTGTATAGAACATTACGAAACAAAGCGCTTGCCAGTCTATCGCGCAGACCAGTGGAGTTTAGCATTGTATAGTAATGAGTAGGGCCATGGACTTTTCGCGGAAAAATTTTGTCTCAGTTTGTTTGAGTACCTCGCGCGCCCACCTGCAGTTCTGCTTCATAGTTCGTTAGCCAATTGGGGGTTTGAACTCTCACGTGTTTTGAAGTTTTATCCACAAATTGCAGACGTGCGCTGTTGCAGTGCTCTTATTGTGGTTAGCACAGTCAAATGAGAAACGTCACTTCTCAAAAACACGCTGCCTATAACCATGAAGCACAGCTGCAGATGTGAACGAAAGGCACTGGAACAAAGTGGGGCAAAATCCTATTCGCGAAAAAGTTCATGGCCCTAGTAATGAGGCGTGTGGAATTCACATAGACATCTTCTCAACCGAGTTATAGAAACTGAATGCACCAAGGGGAAGTGCCATTGCGTGCTGTTAGCATTAAATTAAAAATGGTATGCTTAAAATCTTTTTGGCTAGTTTTAATTTCAACAACGTAATCTCAACTTAACAACATCCTTTAATTATTTAGTATGGCAATGGTGAGCTCTCATAGTATTATACATGGAATACAGTTTGCTGCTAATAGTGTGGTTATTATATGATTTAAAAGAAATCTTGGCATTAAGAAATATTTCCTTCCCATTGTTGGGAAATATTAATACCAAACAAAGTAAACAATACAACCAACATTTTTTTTTAAAGAAAATGTTGAATGCGAAGTACTAACTGAAAAAAATGGTTCAGTTTCTAATCAATCACAGACAACTATCGGCAGCACTGCACAAGACAGTGTCATGCTAATTGTTTTTTCTTCGTTGGTGCATGCATGACATGCTTTACAAAAAATTGACACTAAGAGCAGTCAAACGGTGCATAATTCTGTACAGGCGTTTTGGAAAGTTGTGCTCCGTTTGTTCGCAAAAAAAAATATATTTTATTGATTTTGGTTATTTTTCATAGAAAAATTTGTGACATTTTGGGTGCAAATATCTGAAAACTTATGAGGTTTACTGCTACAGAAAAACGGACAAATTTCGATTTACTTGTAACAAAACAATGTAGGGAATCATCGACATAGAAATTATATTGCTTTAAGGAAAATATTTTCAAAATCAACGTAAAGTTACCGGGTATCGTTTTAAAACCGGCACGTTAGCAAGCAGTAAAATTTTCGTAAAGAGGTATCCCAGAAACAGCTCAGTTAATTTTCCTGTCGGTGGTCAGGTGACACTTAACAAGGTAGTTCCAACCAACACGACATGGATTTACGCCACAAGATTCTGCAATAACAGAAACATTCAGCTAATTAATTTTGCCGCTGTCAACTACAACACAATAACAGAAGTTAGAGGCAAATAATGTCTACACACAACCAATTCTAACAATCTGTGGTTGAAAAGCAGCGGCATTGCCGTACTGGTGTTTAATTTCTGTAGTGCACGCAGTGCAGGCAGTCACTTAACTCAGAGTTGGGAGGTAAATTACAAACAAGCAGTTGCAAACGAGTAATGAAAGTGAGCGTGAGTTAGCCGGCTGTTCGGCGTAGTGCGGGATCCGGAATCCAGAGCAATTTACACGTGCAAGCCCTTACCACCCCTCCGCTGGCCCCAGCCGGCGCAGTGTAGGGAGGGTTGGGAAAGAGAGGAAAGAAAGAGCGAGAAAGTAGACGGGGCGGTGGAAAAAGAGGCTTGCCACGCGGCGAGGGAGGACTGGGGATGGGAGGGGGTGTCTTGCTACAGCGGCAAGCAGGAGGGGGAGCCTCTCTCAATGTTTACAAATAGCGAGCATTACCGGGGTCTGTGGTCGATACTTATCAAGGCCGGATACAGGAGAGGAGGACAGGGAGAAAGGAAGGTGGCTCCACGCCGGTCCAGAAATCGAGCACCGGGCGCAGCATCCGGAATGGAACAACCCTTTCTCGTAATTTGCTTCGTTCCGCCTCCCGTCGTCAGCAGCGCTTGGCTCGTATGCGCAACCACAAGTGTAGCAACGAAGAAGATACATAACGTGGTAATCCTTCGGGTTATGTACATTCTTTTCATGTCAGTTTTGTGATAGACACCTTTCTTGCTACACTATGTAAGAGTAGCATTCATAACACGACGCAAGAAAACTGTCATGATCCGTGAAATTGCCAACAAACTTATTTCAGGAAGACATATCTAAAAGCTCAGCAAACATTTATATTACTTTGTCTAAGTTATCGACTTAAGAGAAACTTTATTTTGAAGTCAGTAATAAGCCAACATAAAAAAATTCAACGTTTATAAAAATAATCATGTTACATATTTTAGACATGTGGTGATTTTACTATCATACCTGCTCACTTTAAGGATTAAAAAAACATTACTCGTAAAAACAACGAATAGCAGGTCTTGACTTCATTCGTCATGCATCTCAATTTGAACTACTGTCTTCAAAAGAAAATGTCATGCTACGAACTAAAAATAACAACGTAGACTTCAGTATAAATTGTTTTACAGCACAGGGAAAAAACTACTAACTTAACGATGAGTTTCTGGGGACTCCAAGTAGTTTTTCTAACAGCTTTGAAAACAGCTGCCCAAGTCAAATTTTTCTGTGATGCTGAGTCACCCACGCCTCATTCTTTGAATTATACCACCCTGAAACTACCACGTTCTCTTTTTAACCTACAATGAAACTGTTACGATACGGTCACGAAATAGTAAAATTGTCTTATCTCAAGAAACGCAAAAAGAGCTAAACGTTCCCCAACCCTTGAAACCAGCCAGTAAGGGCGAAAAAAACGTCAGCGAATGTCCAGACCTGTACGGTACTAGAAAAGGCCACGACTGCAAACCAACATAATTCAAAGCTATTTAATAAAATTGCTAATGTTACGAGTTTCAAAGAGAAAAGTCTATCAAGTTCGAAATTGCATTATGAAGTATAAGTTTAGTGTTATAAATACAGTATGTCAAAAACTGAAGTCCCAAAGTTTAGTCATAGTTTCATCGGAGCAGCTGTACTACAAAATCCCTGTACCCCACATTCCTTAATTTTTTTTTCCACTTCATAGTTGCAGCGCCTAACACGCGGAGAAAAATGCAACGTGACCATATGCGCGAAAAAAAAAAAAAGTTCGTATACATTAAGCACACAATCTGTGTTCATTGTCACGCGCCTGCTCCCTATGCAACCTATTCTACACACATGACGTCGCAATATTATTCTCCAGGCGTTATACGCAGTAACTCTGAACACAATCATTTATAAATCTACTTTAAGGAAACAAAGTTAAGGGTTTTTGTATTGCCTTTGAGCGGAAGAAACGTAGTTTGAAGTTGGGGCACAGAAGACGTTTACAAAATGTCAGGCATTAGAGTAAGGTAGGTTTTGTCAGCCACGTGACCATGTTTTTTCCTTCACAAGGGATTGAGTACTCCTGCCATGCTATTCAAAGTTTTAAGAAGGCGGCAATAATTACATTCTACGTATTTTCTAAATGTTAAATATTTGTATTAGTTCGACGTCGGCAGCACATGTTTCATACTGTACGTTATTTTATGTATATATAGTATCGTTTCGTGCTAGTTTCTTCGATATTTTGAACACAGTGCATTTACCTTCACTTCGTTGTGGTTATTACTTCTGTTGACATTATTTTTCGCGGCAAATGACGACTTATGTCTGCTATAGCCACTTACCATGTTCGAAAGAAGTGTTACGAGGGGTTTTAGGCGGTTCGGGATAAACTGAGCAATCAAAAAAACCCTGCTACAGTTCTATTTTCAGCCAAGTCCTGTCTTTCCGCGCGTAACGGCTAACTCCGGGAAATAGCTAACCTCTATGGACACGTCACTTGATGTTTCCGCGTGTAAAATAAATTGTGCAATCGGTTAGTACCTATATAGTTCGATAGAAAAAAGTTTATTACTTATATAAAATACAATTATGTCGGTTTCGGTTGATTTTGTTTCAGTATTGTTGCATTTAAATAGTAACATAAGCGGAACTATATTGCGTAATTTCGCTGCCAACCATACAAGCAGTAAGAAAACTATAGTTAGTGTTGAATTATATGCAGTAATGGCTGGTGATATTTTTCAAAGGTTGAATTTGTAGTGCTCAATTTATCGCTAACAACATATAATCGAGTAGATACTCTCGTAAGTACTTGGACGCGTGTTAATTTTACTCTGGTTACTGTTTGCACACCAGAAGCTGAAATTATGTTCTACTCATCCTACCATCGCCAATATTTGTAAACTACTCTAGCCTCCTTACCGCCTGTAAATTGTTATAGTAGGTATAAAATAATTATTTTACTGCAGTAGTTGAAAGGTCGTAGAACTCAAACAACGGTTATATTTGGCAAGGATTAGTTTTCCTCATCTGTACGGCAAGGACGACTCGTCTGTATAGCGAGAGAGACATTTCACACAGGCCGCGCTACCGCATACTTATCCTTATTCGAGGGTGTGTTTCTTCGCCATTAGAGCTCGGATGTGAAAGTAAGACAAGATATGTAGAACATGTATGTGTGTTATTGCGCATGCGTAGTTACTGAACTATAATTATTAGTTTAATTACTAAGAAATCAATATACATACGCCAACGTAAGAGTGGGCATGCATTATATGCTTCATAGAGCATGGAGAGTTGAGACTATCCCTAGACAGCATGGGGTGAAACATAATTTCGTATCTTCTATAAATACTATATAATCATTAAGGATTGAATGTATGGTTATTTAGAATCAATGACGTTTTGAAGTGGCGATATATTGCACACATAGTTTCAGACAGATGATGCTTGATTTGTAGACTGCTCAAAAATTAAAAAACATTTGTTTGCTTTTTGTAATTTATTTGAGAAAATAAAACATTTGAAGTTGGCGTTTTCTGTATGAAGAAAGTGTGAACGTTTTGGCAACGATCACAATTTTGAGCACTTTAGGGACTTGCGACACCATATGCACATAACGTGCATTGCTGTATGAATACTGAAGTACTTGATGATTTTTTTCCCTTCAGTATTTAGGAATTTATTGGAGAATATCTATGATATAGACACGTAATTGGTGCAAACCTCATCAGCTATTGCTTAGCATAATTCACTACCCAATGACGTGTGTAAAACGTGCTTGGCGTGTTTATTTTTGCTGGTAACATATAGGCCTACAGCGTGCCTAGACTGTTTGCATGACGAAGTCTGTAATATTTCGCCAAGTAGAATACGATAGGTACGTGATAACGATATGGGGCTTGTGTGAGCAAGCCATATGGTCACAATACACGTGTACATAAATCCATGAATGTATGCATCCATGCATGTATATACGCATGTATGCATGTGTATTATAAGCACATACATACATGCTAATCTGAGTAAATGCATATAGGTGCTGTATAATAGATGATGTTAGTTCATTATCGGCCTCTCCCACTTATTATTTTCTTATTGTTTTTAGCCTGACGAGATACAGGCAGGACGCCAGTTAAAATGAATTTTAGTACATGAAAGCAGTATATGAGTGTAAATTTCCCCATAACTATTGCTTCATGGACAGCCACACAAGTGTAAAATTATAAGATATAATTTAATATTTTAATAGCCGTTATAGGAGTTGTTACAAAAATGTAGAGTATCATATATGTAGGCTATAGTTAGAGCCAACAAATAGAACCGAATAGTGAACATTAAAAAGACACACCTCGGACCAATATGTGGGTGTTTTTGGTAATTGTTCCATCTTTCCTGATAAGCAGGCAGTTAAGTCTTGCTGAACATACTCTAGTCTGTAAAAACGAGAACCTCGTTCCTGAAGCAGTAGGTATCCATTAACAGCGTATATTAAATAGCAGAGTACAATGTGAATGGTATATTTATACGAGTTTAAAGTTTGAACCGTAAAATCGTAAACGTTAAGAGTTGTTCAAGAAGCGATGTGCAGTATTTTTTAATGCGCGTTCTTTGCAGACCTCGCACCCGGCTTGACAGCCATGACTAAGGTCTAGCGCACGTACTTTACCAGCGAGTACGTGGGAGGAGGGGGAGGAGGGGAACTGATGAGGGAGGGGGGAGGCGAGATGAGGCCTTCCCAGATCCGTCCTGGAGGCCCCGACAGAAAAACAAACCCATATCTCAATCACGCCGGAGACTACGGCAAGCGGCCCCCACATAAAAATACAAATGCGGGAAAGAGGATATAAATTCTAGGGGAGGAGAAGTTGTGGGCCGGCGGAGAGGAGGGGAGGAGAGGAGAGCGGTTGATGGCAGAGAAGAAAAAGAGCGGTTGTGTGAGAGGTGTGGGTAGGAGAACTGGAAAGTTAGAAGAGGGTAAGGGGAACAGTCGGTGTTGCATGTGGAAACGGTGGACGGACCTTCGCGCGTACTTACGTACCACCACGTCTGCCTCGATGGCAATCAGAAAGATTGTCAACTGGTGGGGGTGGGAAGACAAGCAGAGCAGGGGAAGGGTTTGAAAAAAAAAAGTTCCTTTGCATTTTTGTTTACCTACCGCGCATGCGAAACAGGTCCCTGAGAGTCGTAGGTGCGAGGAGCGGGATCGAGATGGAGAGGAACGGATAAACAGTGGGAGGAAGAAAGAACGAGAGAGAGCCTGAGGAGTTATGGAGCTCTTCACACGGGTTTGCTCTTAGCGCCCGGTGAGAACGGCCGCCGGTTACGCGAATCCAGTCGCACACGGTCACACATTCCCGTCGATCCGCGCGGATCTAGCAAAAACTGGCACGCGCATGCGCAATGGCGCCACCTCGAGAAACATCGCCGCTCCTCCAAAACCATAATTCTTCGTGTTCTCTCATGTCTGTTCCTCCATCCCTTCATCCCTTCACCCCACAAGCCTTTAAGGCCATAACCAGTCATTTATACTGATTTTACCATAATTTCTTTCATCCTAAACGAGAGCATATATTGAAAAACTGTTTCGCAGTTTTGTTAAAGACAGTGTGTACTATGTTGACTAATTTTTTTAAGACAGAGTATACAATGGAAATTCTCTTTAATGAACTAATTAGCCAATTCTTTATAATATTTTGTCTAGAATAAGTTAGTCTACGTATAAAAAACTATTTTTAATAAAACTGTACAGCAGGTTTTCGATATCTGTCACTATTTATGAATAAAAAATAATCATTATCGTGAGAGCAGTAGAAATGACTGATCATGGCTTTAAGGTAACCGCCTGAGAGGACTTACACAGAAGTGCAGGAGCGGCAAGGATGCATCACGCCTCACCATAGACTCGAGGCGCAAGTCACTGACTGAACTGGCGTGAAGTCACTGACTGAACTGGCGTGAAGTATTCTCGCAGACAGCTCATAAGTTATCTATTAGACTTTCAGTGACGGCCCTATCTCTTTATGACGTAATCATGCAGAAAAAGTTGGGTTGTACACACGCGCCAAATGTATTTTTAATAATACTGCGCCAAGGAATGCGTACCTTAATAGCACCGCAAAAACCACCATTACCGTCAATTTCGGTAGTGATAAAACAACCGTCAAGGATTACTGGAGGACATGAAATGGATATACACGACTGTTCCTATCTACGAATGTTATTCCTAAGCCGACACCATTCATGTTGGGCAGTTTTTGAACTAACTTCTATCGGCCGAAGCTCTCTACACAGTTTGGCGACCTTGGGTAGTCGGCCGGGCAACTTTTAAGGTGGTCCCACATTGAAGAGTTTTTTAATAAAACTTTTTCGGAACTCTCCGGGCCATGTAAAGGTGGAAGGGCAGCTAATTCAAACGGCAGTGTCGCCATTACTGAAGAGAGTATGTGAGTGAGACGCCAGTGGCTGAAGGTGCGAGGACGACACCGGATCGTGTGCTCCGGGTCGCGCCGCGACCGTGCAAGCCTGGTCGGGCCGGGTAGATGAGGTCTAGAAGGGGGGGGGGGAGAGACAGATAGGCCAGAGGCGGCCGCGACAGATTTATAGGCCCGCCTTGCAGACATGGCGAATACAAGCCTCCTCGCTTGCGACGTCCCTCTTCTCGGAGGAGAGCGTTCGTCGCCGTCTCTGCCGCCAGAGGGCAGCCCGTGCGTCGCGATCACCTGAGGCCTCCACCCCCTCCCCCTTCTCTAGATAATCAACATGGCGACCACACGCCATCTTTCCGCCGCCTTCGTAGTCTGCTGCAGGGTGAATATAATGACAGTTAATTCTGCGTTCACAGACAACAGCCTTGTTTTCGATATTTGAGAGAGTTGTGCAAAGAAAGTAGGAAGCAGAGTATGCTTTAGTCAACTGTTGACTAAAGTATACTCTGCTTGTTTAGGTTATTCTAATCTCTGTAGTTTTCTTCGACAGACATCTCAATCACAATAGCGTATACCCAAAACTAACTACATCCAGTCAGCCTTGTTTTCACCGAATACGAACGAAGTTGGCAAGAATCAACACACGAAACTGAATAGAATTTTAATTCGGCTTCGTCCATTGCCGTATTCATTATGCGTTTGTTATTACGTGTAACTATTTCAAATCACTAAATAAACTTAACCATTTGTTCATTACACGTGGTGGTGTATTTACATAATTTCGATGCGTTATTTCATTACAGCATTTATTTTTCATTTCTGAAATTGTCATATTGTATGCCCACCACTTCGGCAATCTTCGGTGAGGATCGTTTCTCCTATTCGAGTTACGAGGGCTTGGGCTGCTGTATGTGGCTCGAGTGTTCATAAGTTGTCATGCCAAGTGGAGTCCCACCTCTACTGAATAATACAGGCGGCGTACTCCACCTGTACAAAACCATTAAATGTTTAACAGTTGTTTTCTGATACATTATAACGAAACATATATTACTGATATAAACATCAGCACCCCCCCCCCACCCCCCACTCTAGTATGTGCGATTATTACATGTACAGACCGAAAAAATTCGCGAGTTCACTGACCTGTAGGCTAGCCTGCAAGAATATTTAAGATCTGAAGCAGACAACAGATGATCATTAGCTGCTTCCTGTTAGATTTTTATAATTGACTCAGAGACTTCCAGGAAGTGTCAAATAGGTCAAAGGCCAACTGCGAAAGTGACATGACCATACAGTTCTTGGAATTCTAGCTTGTGCCCAAAAGAAAACGCGAATTTTTCAGGTCTCTCATTATTAGGGACGTGCAAAATTCGCGCTATCATTTGGTAACAGACTAAACTTCAATTGCCTTTACATAACGTAGCATAATCTGCGGTTCAATTGGCCACGAACTTTTATATGTTGTCATTTACGTATGTTACGTCTTTACAGAGATTGGCCTCTCTACCGTGTAAGCGTTCTCCGTGTCAAGCCGCGACAATATCGGCCAGCGGGAGACGTCGAACGAGCCTATGGTCACTTGGAGTCTAGTCAGCTGTCAGAAAATAACGCGAATTTTGCATGTCTCTACTCATTATATGCTTTCTGACTGAGTGCCCACGTATCTGAGGTTTGTTTACAATTAAGTGTGTGTGTTTCTGTCGTTTGTGGTGTTTACATTCACTGAATCCTCCCTGCAGTAAACAGTGGGTCCGATTGCACTAATGCACAAATATCCAGGTGTTGAGGAACATTTTTTTGCTACCAACGAAAACACATGCGCAGAATACAGGCCAACTTGTAAATTTGATGTCCCTGCCAGCACACTGAAACAAAATGTCCCGAAGTAACAATCGTCCCTATTAAGGCTCGGTTTCAGTCGCCATATTGAATTTTATTATTTTTCACTTTTTTGGAATTCTGAGAAGAAAATTGTTAAATATGCGATTATACCTCAAATTCTATTTACATTACGCTACAGTACAGACCTTGCGATTTAGCTGTTAACTTATAACGCCGCAATTTGTCGGGTAAATTATGAATATTAAAATTTTCCATACAAATTGCGGCATAATTATAAGTTAAAAGCCAAATCTAAAGGCCTGCATTGTAACGAAATGTAAATAGAATTTGAGGTATAATCGCATATTTAATATTTTTCTTTTCAGAATTCCAAAAAAGCGAAAAATAATAAAATTCAATATGACGACTGAAACCGAGCCTTAATATGGGAAGCGATTGAGTTGAATATGCCATAGCTGTTGTCTCAGCTTCCATTCTTCTTGGAAATGTTCTGCGCTAGATTTTCAGTACATTGTACCGAACGATGTGGTGCAACGTTAACACGCTGGACTCGCATTAGGGAGGACCCGGTCCAGGTCATCGTGATTTTGGTTTTTTATGGTTTCCCGAAATAGCTATACGCGAATGCTGGTATGATTTCTGTGTAGGGTATGGAAAGGTACGTTGTCGAGCGGACGACCAGTACTCAATCGTCAGTAAAATCTGAACTACAACTGTCATTTTTGTAATTTTTAATATGGTCATATCTAGGCATCTATAGTAACCGAATTTCAAAAATACTAGAGTTTTCATTTGAAAATAATTTTAACATCCGCAAACCTCTCTCAAAGTGATTTTCGGATAGTAAAATTATTTCCAAATGAAAACGCAAGTGTTTTTCAAATTATGTTATTATAGAGGCCTAGATATTATCATATTAAAAATTATAAAATTACTGTTTTAAATTTTTTGTATATTTTGTGGTTTCAATCCCTTATTTTTCTAAAAAACAGTTTTTGATTTTTTACTCGGAAGTAAAGCATACTACCGTATTCTACACAAACAAACGTCTGCTGATAAAATATCTACTCGGCAAAAAAAATCTCATCGAATTTTGACGAGTAGTTCAGATTTTATTGACGATTAAGTGTTTCATTCGATCGTTCCTTTCCCGTGGCCGATTCATCTGCCAGTTCCTCTCATAGTGCCTGTATCAGTGTCGCCACCTCTAATGACTCTCACATTCAGTACAGTGTGAGGGAACTAACTACCTTACATTTTCCCAAGGAAGTTGTGCATACATCGACTGATGTCGGTTATTCAGACACTGACTGGCATTCCTAGTCATCACAAAGATATTCAGTGAAATCTAGAACACGAACGTGAAGATAGTCGAGTTATTCAACGCCCCTATCATATAAATATTTTTGCAAATTATATTTCCCTCCACCGTCTATTATAAACTATGAAAGTGATTCACAGAATAAACTCTTATAACAGTTTCTCTAATAGGCACAGCATTGTCAAAAATGCCAGTGTAGCCTATGCCCAAACCCTTAGCGTAATTATTAGGGACCCCAGCCCGAACACCAAACACTATAGCAGTTGATTAGTTTGTAAAATGGTTAGCAAACGTAATTTACAAGCAACTAAGCCAATAATTTAAAAAATTGAAGTGGAAAATTTGCGGGTACTTTCGTTTCAATAAAAATATTTCATCAGTTTTCCTTGATATTTTTACGAACACCTTGTCCTGCACTTCGCAATCTTTCATTACTTCACATTGACTGAATAGGCAATATGTATAAATCTTTATGTACATATTATCATAACTAAAGCGTAAGGTACGAACGTCTCATTTCGTAAAATCTACACCATGCTTTCCAAGTGAATGCAGTATCTCAGTGCCTTTTTGTATGCTTATTTCTTTATCACGACAGTACTTGATACAGGAAGGACATATGTAAGATGTGCATGTTAATTCCTACCCCATACCAGTACGCTCTCCATCAAAAGAAGAAAATATTTATACATTACCAACTGAATCTTCTAATCAAGATAGAAGCTCATAAATATTATAAACACGAATTTTAAAAATTGTACAGAGACATATTGGAAAAACTGCACACCTAAGACGTCAGTAAATAAGTTTATGCCAAAACGTTTGGTTTTTCTTACTTTGTTTATTCAATATGAAGGAAAAACCTTTGAAATCAGGATTTAGCATTAAATAAAACTGCATCATAAAGCTTCTTCCACTACATCACGTCGTGGAACTCCGGCCATAAATGTGATTTATTTGATCGTGCCTGTGGAGGTTGAAATAGTGACCACATTACAGTGAAGGTTAACTCTAAAATATGTGAAGGCCGCACAGAATTAATTATGTTCGCAGCCTCAAGATGTTCAGATACGCACACGTCGTCCGTATCTTAGCGAAAGGTTGCGATACGCAAGAGATACGCGTGCTCAGCAGGAAACACACTAATTTATCAGAAGCTGTCGAATATGAACTGAACCTGCCCTTGGCTTATAGTTCTTCATTCTACCAAAGAAAATAGACTGGCAGATGGCCTTTGCAGAAAGCTGTATGGTTGTGATTAAAACTCATATAACGTGGAATGAAATTACTTTCCTGATGGAGATGAAGGAACAAAAAAAAATTTTTTAACTGTCCAACATTTTTACTAAGCACCATCTAACAGGAAAGCATTAAGCACGCATTAAACTAACACAGTCGAGAATATTAAATTAATTATAAACCACGGTCATAAATTCCTAATGACATTTTTCCAGCCGAGGCAACTATTAGACTGAAGACTCTTTCTCTATCACTGGTTTACAAATACAGATATAAATGCTTGCACTCTTCTGAACCAAGGTTATCGTGCCTAAATAAAGACCTCAAAACACCAGTTTTCGTACTTTTCTGCCGCAAATAAACGAGATTCAAAGATTAATTACAGACCAGAAAAGAGAACACACTCGTGTAACATTATTTGAATGTTATTTCTAAGCAGATACACCTAATTACGTTCAGTAGTTTCCGATTTCAACTGTGTCAGCCGAAGCCCTGCACACCGATCGACAGCGCAAGAATTAGCCATAAGAAATACTGGACGTTAGTGATAGCCCCCTTAGTTGATTAGCAAAAATTAATAAATACAAACTAATCCGTTTAAATCACTTATATATTTACAATATTTAAAAAAAAAAAGACATTTAACTGATTCATCAGTGATTTATTTTGATTTGTTTTGAATTTTACTGTCCCGAGGCATGATCTTCGCTTAAGTCTACCGGTGTCATAATCTGCACTGCCTGTCAGATAATTTTTTCTTGGAAAATATTTTAGAATGTTGAAAACAATTTTATTTAATACAGTGCATGTTTCAAACCTTACAAGCAAAGCAGATAACTATTATCTGTAGTGTGCGCTAGGTGCCAGGAAAGGCAACGTTGATTTTATTTACGTAAAATATGAACCACGTTGTTTTACGTTGCGATTACGCTTCATTGGCTCTGCCGATATCAAGTAAAATACATCATTATAAATTGGTGCAATTAATGCATAATAAAGAATAATATTATTGAGATACTAAACGATATTGTTAAACGGCTATGTCAGTAGTTGTTACATTTATTACGCGTTAAGTTTATAAAGTACCGCCGTTGAAACGTTATCCCCCTTATTTTATCTTTGAACATACGAAATCCAAACTTACTTCTAAAATAAGAAAATATCTTGCAAACAAAAATAGTGTTGATTTTTTATGAGATTCTGACAGGGCAACAGTTCAACAAAAAGCCAGAGTAAGTGTTGTATGCCAATAAGTGTACATGAATTTATAGTTTCATGGTTTATTTTAGCTCCGTGATATTTACTTCTCTCACCAGCTGTAATTCGCAGAGCTAAGTCACGAATATTTGAGCGCATTTTCCCATTCACAACAGCATCATAAAGAGGAGAGATACGAACAGATGAAGCATCTGGAACGCAGACACGGCATAGGCCACGATATCCCCCATGAAAATACTCCACCGGCAACATTATGAGAGTCGCGTCAGTCATTTGAAACCACGGCGACGTAAAATACGTGCCCGAAGAACTAGTTGACATTTGGTGTTCGGCGACCTTAACCGGCAGGATTGGAAGTAACTTAACCGGCAGGATTGGAAATAACACTTGCAACTAACGAACATTCGCCTGGAAACTGGAGAGCTGGTGCATAAAAACACCTTTATCCCCACTTAAACCCAGCCGGGAAGAAATAAAAATAATAACTGGACTGTCCTCCAGTTGGCTGAGAAACGACGAGGATTGTCGCGGGTTGACGCACGATATTTCACGCGAGCGCAAGAAAACATGACAGACCGACGTCAATATAAATTATATTTCCTGTTTTCCAAAGTAGTCCCGGGAGGGGAATATTGGATCCGAGAAAGAAGGGGGATTACCCCCTCCTTTACACAATGTGGACTTGGTCGGTCAGGTGGGTAAAACCAGCTGTAAGAATTATGACGTCCTGGCGATATATCCTTCGGAGGAGGAGAATAGGGGAGTGGGGGTAGAGGAAAAGAACTTGACGCATAAATTCTTCAAGGATAACGGCAGACACGAACATGCGCGAACTTATAATTGAGGGGAGCTGGCCCAGGGAGGGACAAGAGGGGGGTAAGACATGACATGAACTATAGGCCCAGACGGTTTGAGAAGCGAGCGCCTGGGTGCTACCTAGGATATTAACGCTTGCAGCGTGAACTTCATGTGAGTGGATCATGTCACGCCTCCAAAAATGTGCCCGCTCTCATAAGCATGCTTCAGTATATCATCTTTATTTTTACAACATAATTCTCTTTTCACCTGTCTCCTGTTTATTTTTCAGCGAAATTTCGCCTTCCACCTGCCCCCAAGTCACACTAATTTTTTTTATATAACACACACTTCCTGCACCAACCGAGACGATATAGCAGTAACCAGTTTTGCATGAACTATGTTCCATTTAAGAATGTCACGAGAATCAAAGACTGGTGGTTATTATTAGAAATTTATGGTGAATTCACGCTTCCTTGATGGAAACAATCATTTACAGCACAGGGTTTGTTACTATAGAAGTATACCTCGTTAGAGAATAAAAGATCTAATCGTTACCACCTGCTACTCCAAAAAAAAACATGAAGCGCTAATAAATCAATGCCAATAACGGTCATTTAGTGAATTACTACTAACATGAGTGGTAATTCTGTTCTTTTGCTTGTTAATACTGGCTGCACTGTTTATACACCACAAAGAAACATTCTTAACCGTGTATCGAACGAATAACTATAAGAAAGCTAATAATCGTTAATAATTTAATTAAATTTTATTTTGCTGGCGTAAAATATACCAAAGGCATGACTGATGTGAAGACCTTGCGGTTTAATTTTGAGACACTGAAGGAAAATCACTTTGATTTGCAAAAGGAAAAAAATCATTCTGTGAGTATTACACACTGAGAATATTACTGCAATTTAAGTGATATTTCACACAAAAACAATACGATTCGAGAGAAACTACTTAAAAATGCATTTATAGGCGAAGTTGCATTTAGATAACATGCAACTGAAAGTTCTAATTGATATGTTATAAACTGTAAAATAAAATAATAACTATTTATAGGTTAGACTAAAATACCTTACCTGTTTATGCAGAATTTGAAATATCCTCGTCGAAACAACATTTATTTGTGACAAAGCTTTCATTCCGATGCATTATTTCATAAGTGGACATAACAGATATCATCGTAAAATGGAAATAATACTGCTTCACGTGAATCCATTCACTAAGAAAAAGGATTCGCCTAAACAACTAAATACAAAAAGTTGACATTAACTTTGTTGTTTCGAGCAAATTACTTTTCAATAAAACCCTGGATTTCTGCAGCAACTACTGCGGTTTGTTTAATTTTCCCATATAATTGTGTTGATGATTTGTATGAATGAACCAAATGTTTCGCTGACTATACCAACGTTTTCGTGAATGGTGTTCAACTATATAGCTATATTCATTTGTCATAAAATATGTTTGCATATACGACACGATTTAATAAAATCAACCATTTCATTTACCAAACTTTTTGGTGTGGTACATTTTACCATTGTATATGATATACGGAACAAACAAGGGACTATTAAAGGGTCAGTTTTGACAAGATGGCAGACGGAGAAACAATGGCGTTGCTAATGTGTCAACTTGAAAAGTTTTCAACGTAAAGACATTGTAACAGAACAAAGTGACTTGATTAAAACGTATCCTTCTATAGGTTAATTAAATAAATGCATGATAGTTTGTATTATATTTCACCAAAATAATTTTGTTAAGTACGTATTCCTTTTAGCTAAGTCTAATACATAAACGGTTAATTGTTTTAATAAAGACATACTACAGTTAAGGAAAATTATTAGAAAGAAAAATTAATGCTGTGGTTCTGTCAAACAAGTAAATTGTGTCAAAACATGTATTTAGTTGTGCCAAATAGTGACCTTGTGTGCTGGTTTACACATAAACAATTTGGTTGTTTCAAACAAATTACACTATAGTTTGTACAAAATACTTTTATCGGTGTTCTATTTACACTTTGAAATAATTTTCATCTCACATCGTAGTAGACTTAAAAGTATTGTGTAGGTTAACCAAATACAAGCACTTCGTATGTTCCATAGCTTATAGAAAACCAGCTACGCTACAACATTTTGAAATTCACTGTAAATAACTCATAAAATTTCACTGCTGTCACATATTTTCAAGTGGTTGTAAACCTTCATTCACGAAGGGATAGGTGTTATCCAGAATCAATACAATTCTGTTAGGGTCTGCGTAAAATTTTAACTATATTTCTACATAAATTAAAGCATGCAGTGCAAAAATCTGTTTGAAAATCGTAATATGAAGATTGTCCAGATTTTTTTTTTCTTCGCAAGTGAACTAAGATTTTTTTATGTTATGCACTCGCTCCGACGTTGCTTCCAGCAATCACACCTTGTTCACATGGTATGTGCAAATGTCACGTTTCTTATTTAAATGTAACAGGAACACGCCTGCTGTTTGCTGAGAAAGTCCTGGGTATTTCAAGCGAAGTTGGACCTGGTAATAATTCAAGGTGTCTGATAATGAGTACTTATTTTTGCGATCCGCCCTCGACCGCACTACGGAGCTGCCACTCCACTGGGACGG
Organism: Medauroidea extradentata; assembly: GCA_003012365.1. Classification (NCBI taxonomy): domain Eukaryota; kingdom Metazoa; phylum Arthropoda; class Insecta; order Phasmatodea; family Phasmatidae; genus Medauroidea; species Medauroidea extradentata. The sequence goes on from PNEQ01047534.1 coordinate 222,300, forward strand.
TGTTCTCACAGTTCCGAGAAACCTGTGACATGGCTTAACAAGTAGGCTACAGCGCTCATGTGGACGCTACAGTGTCTCCCATGCGCGATTGCAACACGTCGGCTGTTTTTCCTGGGACGCGACCCCGCGACATGTTGCGCATAAATAATACCGCCAGATTATTATTCATAATGGATTTGATTTATCATTATTTATGGGCACGGAACAATCTGCTAGGCTTCCTTGGATGTCCGTAAATCGCAGCAGGTCTCCATGACGAATGGCTGGAAATTTTCCACGTCGGCTTCGCTCGGAATTACTCGTCCGCCGCTATAATCGAAATATTCCTAGGTATTTCAAACACAGTTACATAATAGGGAAGTCGGAAATGCCACGAAGTCAAAACTTCTTCCTGTACATGTACGCGACTTTCAACATTCTTAACAGACTGCGCAGTACGTATATCTTGCAGACTTGCACGAGCTCTTAGTAAAGAGAGTACAACAAAAATTACTACGGTTAGACACTTAAGAAAAGTTTCAAATGAGACGGGAGAGAAAAGGGGGGGGGGGGGGCTAACGGAGATATGTTAATAAACGAATCTTTTTTTTTATTTTAAAAAACATATTACCGTTAAGGTAATCAGTATTACAGACAGTACAATTAGTAACCGTCTTGTGTTAATTTCTTCTTCGCCATTTTAGTTCATGCATCACCATGCTTATTAAGAGCAAATTATTTAACCGTGTCGACCGCCTACAGACACAACAATATTAGACTAGCCGAATATTGCCAGATTAAAATTTTGAAGTAATATGTACCATATAATCTGACACGCAATCAATTTATAACATATGTAAACTTGATACTAAAATACAACACGTGAGGTGATGTTAAATTAATAGAAAATGTACTATATTTGAGATCTTTATTTCTGGTATAGTGACATTTCCACTTGCTTGAACTTGAAGTAAATAAGGCATAGCATAAACAAAAGTTTACATTTATTGACTGTCCCGTTCACTTTTTTTTTAATTTCTATATTAATAAAACCGAATGGGTCGTTACGGAAGCTGAAGTATAATACTTGCCATTGGGAATAAAAAAGCAAACCAGGGCTCATAACCGAAGCTGTTCTTTTTGTCCAGATCACTCCTACGTCATCGTTAGCTAAGAAACGGATGCCTGGCACGGTAGAGTTTAGGGCCAACAGCAATTAAAACTACATACACCCATGAATTATTCCGATTAATACACTTGTAGTCAGCTACATAATAGAGTCCAATCTTCCAAAGGATAGTAGCATGACACAAATATTTCGGTACAGGAACGGTACATTAGCACCAAATAAGGCTCGAGTGGTTCGAGGCGTAGGATAACCTCGAAGGTCACGTTATCGTTGAAATTGTTAAGCACATCTGTGAAACTCGGTGGGCTTTGTCCCTCTTCACTGCATTCCTTTCTACGCTATAGTGCAACGCAAACCAAACATAAATAATGTACTGTATGCCTACCATTTAATTTGAACGAGTGGTACGCTTGGTTGGGGGCATGCACAAACGAATGTTAAAATAAGATAGTGGATTTCGGACGCGTTTCGCAAGTGAAAATTCCAACCGATATTTGCGCTAGAGTCCACACGAGGTCTAATAAAATGAGGAAAATGACTTGATTTCAAATTTTTACTGACAGACATTTAAGTTTTCTCTTATTATTCGCAAAAAAATTAAAACCTCTTCTATTATTACGAAAGCTCTGTAAACTGGAAATGATAACCAATTGTGTGCACTTATTGAAACCAGCTCAACTAGTGGCGTATTTTTGTTTCTTGCCAAACTAACAACACTAAGTTTCCTGACTTGCAGTACGCTAACCTTAGCACAAACGAAGCCGGTCTGGTTGTTCAGGCAGTGGCAGATGTGGTTCACTTGGTCTCAGAACTATATCTGTTTCGTATAACTTGAAGAAATATCGACACTTCTGAAGGTATTTGTTTTTTTGTGTGTTGTACATGTTTATCGACATGCCAATGGACATCTCGAGGTCTGAAATGAACTTGAGACGTCCAACATACCGTACGTTCATATAATTTAGCCTTACCTTGTGACTGGCATTACATAATTCATAGACATCGGAAGAATTCGCGGGTTATACTGACCTGTGGACTATACCATCCACGAATATTTTATTAGAGACACAGCAGCTGCTTTTTGAAAGCTCGTTGACGCAGTGATTGGGCCTGTTGTTATTTGCTTCACTGTCTCCGGTCCACTTGCTATTTGCACCGACGCAGCGCAGCGCAAGTGCAGATCTAGTAAAAATGTATTATATTGCATGTGAGAAAGTATTTAATGCCAATGCAGCGCAACCAGAGGCAACACAGGTGGGTGAGTGAGTAAGTGAGAGATGTTTGGTCAGCACTTAACATCCCGGTCTATAGCACAGGTGAGGGGTGACATGAGGCGAGTATGGAGCAGTACCGGAATGAAAGGGAGGGGAAACTGGAGATCCTCGAGAAAACCCGTCCAACAACGGCATACTCCGGCACGATTCCCACGTGCGAAAATCCGGGGACCGACCCCGCCAGGAATCGAACCCGGATCGCCTTGGTTGGATGCGCGAAGTCTGACCCCTCGACCACCGCGACCCGCAACACAGGTACAAATTTTCCGTTGCACCCATAAAAAGCTATATTTAATCGGCCCCCAGGATGATCGAATAAGTAAAAGACGTATCACGAAAATATCATTAACTTAGGCGTGTTGAATTCTAGCATGTGTCCGAAAGAATTAGTAAAATTGTCAGGCCTCTAATTAAACATTTAAGCATCCTCAGCTGTAGTTGCCGCTGGACAGCGGGTTCTTTCGGGGAACTCCAGTTGACTCCGCCTCTCTCATTACGTCGCTGATCCACACTTATCTCACGTCACTCATTCTTCGGGCCGGGCGGGCGATAGGCATATCTCGCTAGTCGAGCAGCCAGCCCAATTTCACCCCGAACTTCTCTCATACATAATGTGACCCTGCCCGAAGACGAGATCACGTAGTGGATTCTCATCGTCAGAAGTGTATAATTTGACTGAAGTTGCACGACACAGGGTATATACCTGGTGGCCGGGGCTGACTGGCGGGCAAAGAGAGCTGGCGGCCGCGGGTATATTTACCGGGCGAGCGCGGGAGTAGTGTTTTCTTGGCCGACGCGGCGCGGCGTATTTCAATCAAGGGCGCGCCATATTTCCGTCACCTCCGAGGAGGCTTTGTGCGCGGCCAGCCTGCCTTGCTAATTGGTGATCGCTCCTCGTCGCCACGCACTTAGACCTCTCTGTCCGCGACAGCGCCTTGTGACGAGCTCCCGGTAATTTGGGTCTGCAACACCCACGCCGTCTGTGAGCATCCTTGGACTGGCCCAAGGCGCTCATAACAACACAGCCGAAACCCCCAACAACGAGAACCTTGTTTCCGCCGAAGATGCCCGAAGTACGCTACAATTCGCGCTAAAGTAGTGGGCTGTGCTAGCTCTCTCCCTATTGGCTGGTTTGAACGGTGCGCGAACCGTTCTGTGCATGCGCGAGTCGCGTAGCAATTTATTTGTTATTAAAGTTTTTTTTTTTTTTTAACCGAACAAGACCTAAGAATTAGATCATTGTCACAGGGAATAGGGATAAGAGAATAAAATAGGTATACAGGAGCCGAATTAACTAAATAAAAAAGTATGGAGGCACTTGGAGTACAGTCCACGGTCGATTTATACAATACGTCTTACCCGTCCCTAGTACGAACGCCAGAACACGTATCATGAGCATTGGAGAGAGACGTTTCATAACTGTCATGTTCATAATATAATTTTCATTATTACATTTAATTTTCAGTATGCTAAATAAAAAGCACCATATTTAATGACATACGTTATTATAGATGCACATTATAATTTGGTTGTTATTTCATTGCAATATTTATTTTTCGTTGATAAGTTGTCCGACGGAGGTGATAAACCTAAGCAATCTTCGAGTAAGGATTCGTTTTCTTTATTCCACTTACTAGAGCCTGGACTGGATGGCCCTCGACCACGGTTTCTTGCATCAGAAGTGCGGTTCACATACAACCTCTACCTGGCTAGTGCGCTGATGAATTTTGGTAAGAAAACTCGTGACTGAATAGTTGTTGGAGTTCACATAACACGAAAATCACCAAGAAACGTATCATACCTACAGAAAGTAGTTTTTTTAATTTAAACTCTAAAACCACTATAAGCTGAACACTTTTGGAGCTGCAGATAACTTCCCATGCAAGTAATGTATTTCCGCCAATATGTCATGCAAACATAACAGTGTAAGATTAGTAAACACTGCGTGTAGATTCCACCGTACTTAAATAGTTAAGGCGGAAGTAGTCGCCATTTTCGATTTTGTATTTTTCATCATACTTCTTATTTAAGTTTCATTTGTGAAAATCAAACGTCATTGTATATGCAGGCCTACTAACGCCACAAACTATTGTTGTAATTATTCGATATTCTACTCCGGGTGGACGTATGCAGTTAGGCATTTAATACATAATAGTTTTAAACACATTACAGAATCGTCGTGCTCTATGTGGTTCAACGTACGTAACGTGAAGTGTTTGGAACTTAAGGGCGCGGTCTACCGCAATTTTCATCACCATTATTTTATTTTTTATTTGCACCAGACATTTTTTTTTCTTATTTTAGACACAAAATATGACTAAATTTGACTCTTATGAAAATTTTATATCTGTCATAGTTTTCGCGTAATGGCTTGTTAAAGTCATATTTTGCATGTTTCCGTTTCAACGACCACGCTAAAACCAACTGATACACCAAATTCAAAAAAATCACAGTGGATAAAGACATTGCAGGCTACAATGACATGCTCATAAAATTAAAAAAAAATTATTTGTATTTTTTAAAAAAATATTATTGAATTTTTTAAATTTTAATTTTGAGTTTCAGCATTTTTTTTAAGTTTCAAATAATTTTTATAATTTATTTTTATGAGCATGTCATTGTAGCCTGCAATGTCTTTATCCACTGTGATTTTTTTTAGTTTGGTATATCAGTTGGTTTTAGCGTGGTCGTTAAAACGGAAACATGCAAAATATGACTTTAACAAGCCATTACGCAAAAACTATGACAGATAAAAAAATTTCATAAGAGCCAAATTTAGTCACATTTTGTGTCCAAAATAAGAAAAATGTCTGGTGCAAATAAAAAATAAAATAATGGTGATGAAAATTGCGGTAGACCACGCCCTTAAGTATCTGACATTTATTTATTCGCGAAGTTAAATTACAGCTTACTACATCCATTCAGGTTGTTTTCGCAACGTCATACTCTCGGAGGATAAAACATGCGCTCAAACCAAATTTAAACTAGAAATCTTAATCCATGTACCAGTTTTTAATAATTTCAAAGATCATAACACCGGAATTGTGGCATATTAAAATTGAGAGGAAGTAACTGGTCACAGCAAACAAAGCTTGAGGTTTCCGCGTAAGCTGACATGTTTACGATCGACTTCCGGTTCCGTCTGGGAGAATCAGTCGTCATTCAGGCAATGCCCTCTGGTGGTAAATACGACGTGAGTTCACGATCCGTTACTGTTTTTTGAGGAGCAACACTCGGACAAGCACGAAGTTTACACATTTATGAGCGCTCTACACAAGGATTTCCTCTGGCGTCTTCCGGCTTGTTGGAAATAAAATCTCTCCCGTCGACATGTGTTAAAGACCGCTTTATTTCGTATGCTATAGTCTGGGAAACTGTAAGCTATTAAAACATGGTATGTTATTAGTTACATATCAAAGGAAAACACAAGCCATAACATAACTAACAACAAAAATGTTTGTAAAAAATTATCTACCTCAGGACATTACGCGTAGAGTCATTTATATATGAGGGATATATTATTTTTAAAGTAACTTAATACGTTTTAATAATACCGTTAAAATTAGAATAACAATTGGTTGAGTGTGCCTTATGACTGTAATAAAACAATTTTATATCTACAATAGTTTATGTTAGAAAAAAATAGGCATTATTTTTCTCAAGAATTACTCGACAGTAGTTGAAAGAAAATGTCATGCACAAACTTATTAAACTAAAATAACATTTACTTAACAACCTTTCCCTCTAAAAATATTGAATGATAATATGTAACACTTATTAGTAAGGTAAGTGAGCTTTACGTCTCGTTGTCTCCAAAGTCATTAGAGACGATGACACATAACATGGTACAACGACAGGAGCTGGGAGAGGAGTTGGCCATGGTCTTTGCAAGGAACCGTCCCAGCATTCACCTGGAGCGATTTCGGTAAACCATGGAAAACCGAAATCAGGATGGCCGGAGCAGAGGATCAATACCAGGGTCCTCATTCGGCGTAACACTTATCGGTAGACACACTGGAAAATCGCGGGAAAAGTTGATTATTTGCTAGGCTCCAACATGCTGTATATAACCCTGAATGTTTTGTATCTATATTGGCTATCGTTTATCTGAGGCATTGTTTCTCTTTTCAACAGGCCCAGTTAGAACGGTACAGCTTGAACACACAGTGGATGTGATTCGCCACAAAACTGTTCACACGTGTCGCGGTTAATATACTATAGTTTATTGGAGACTATGCTAAACATTTTCGCGATTTTCCAGTGTCTCTACTTATCGGTCCTAAATAATAATGTCGTGGCATGTACGTTAAAGACTTGGCTGTTTTCATAAACGAAATAATTATATTCACTAAGTATAAAACTTTTGGGAAGGTATACGTTAAAACTCTTGAATGTGAGACAAGCAGTCGGCGGGCTAGAATACAAATAAGAGGTTTGGACTTTGTTCGAAACCCGGATACCGTGTGGCTGTACGCTGTGTTAGATGCTGCTTCCCTCCTGGTCAGTATGAAGGAAGCAAGACAGAGCAAATACATCAGTAAGCACTGAAAGAAATGTATTGTTGTAGGTACCACGGTCGTAGAGGGACAGGTCTGGACACTGGGAGTTGAAAATTGACTCTCTTGTGGCTGATTGGTGCGACTGGAACTCTGGTGTTTTAACATTGCGTAAATGAATCTACAAGGAGCAAGCTCGTGTAGGAGCTGCTAGAAGCACAGCTACTACGACGCTATGTTAAACAACTCTTCATTGCTAGTGGCGCTATCAGTCATAAAGGGGTCAACTCAATAGCATTGGTAGGCTAGTGTCCAGACCTGTAATGGACGACTTGAAAAGAGGCGGAGCTTCAGTAGGTGTGGGATACAATTCCTATCTCCATGGATACCGCAGGCGAACATAACCTTCATTTAGCTGTTTGGCTTCACATGACCCGGATGAGATGTACGTCAAGAAAATTGATTGTTTATTTGGAATTTGCCGTTTTTTCAGGTAAACATTAATCTTATCTATTTGCGTATCTTAACTATGAAATTGAAAATTATATTTTTTACCCTTGCGTGCAAATCTATGAATGCGCAACATTTTTTCTTTCTGTTATTACCAACTAACAAATCAGCATGTTTGTAAACAAGCTTTGTTTCCCACAGTACGTTTCCCCTGCGGTGACGTCAGGGGGCGTGTACTTCAAGTCGTCCATTATAAGTCCACGGTAGGAACCATACTTCTGTTAAATAACGACAACAGTCCAGTTAGGTTGTCGGTACTGTTTGGATTGTTCGTACAAAATAATTTGTTCTGTAGAAGTTACAATGTGTTCTGTACAAGGAACAAAAACATCTTTATTTTACAGAACATCTTGTTACTTCTACATATCGGATTGTTATAGGAACAATACTATCGACGATCAAACTGGACTGTTGTCCGTATTTTAACACACGTATGGATCTTACAACAATACTTCTCTTTCAGTGAACAAGCACTAGTGTACTTGGTGAGGCGAGCACCCCAATTTGCAGAGATGGCGAGCAGCTATTGGTTGTTGGCTCGCGCAAGTTAGCGTCTCGCCGGGTAAGAATGCGTGAGAGCCACCGGCTCAGGAAGGAAGGCAGTTGTAAAAATTGAATCTTGGGCGCTCGCTTGCCGGCAGCATCTTCGTGCTCTCCTCGCCACGCCCCTCTCCGAGGCAGCCCTATTTCGCGCTGCGGGCATATTTTTATTGCCGCCTAATAAGGTCGTAAAGAGGGAGAAAGTGAACTTTTACTGCCTCAGTCTTGTGCTCCTTCAACCCTCCCCTGATCCAACTTACCCTCCCTAACCACCCGTTTTTTTCTCAACCCTAGGTGCACACGAGCGTTAGCGGAAACTTGTTAGCACGCCCGTCTATCGATGCTGATTTGAGTTTTATTTGGATCACATACTGAAAGAACTCTAAGGACGGTACTGATACGCTGTAAATGCTGCATCATTTATTACGTGTTGTACACTGATAATTGTGGTTAGCACCTTCAGCCGTACAACTTGATCGCTTGGTCATTTTCTGCTACTGACACAACAATGTTTACTTTTGTAATTTCTCATCAAATTAGTTTTGTTTAAGGGTGCAATGAAAACTGCTTGATAGTGAAAATATAAGTAGCAAGCGGGCGTTGGGGGGAGAGGGAATGGTGGGAAAATGTAAGGGCAAAGGATCTTTACGGAATACTAATAAAACTCAAAATGATAAGTACAAATGAAATCGCATATTTGAACGAAACGCTCGTCAACCACGATAATATCAAATAAACCCCAAAGTTAGTTATATGTTGTTTGTCAGCATTTTCCTAAACTTTTGTTAGAATTAGAAACGGTAAGGAATCCCACGGAGAGTTTACTTTACAAAAAAAAAAAAAACATTTTCGCTGTCCAGGATGCTTGGATACAACAAATGTATTTTAAGATCTGTTCCTACCAATATTTTATTTTGTCTTCCATTTTAATATTTTTTTATGTTGTGCTGAAGCAGAAAAAACGTTCTTTCAATAGGGTGAATTGTAACTTGGACAGAATTCCAGGGTCCAAGGATTCGGATAGGAAAGTACTCATAAAATAATAACTTCTTCTTTGTGTTAGCATTCAATGTCAGGGTAGTTAGTCCTAATATTGTTTGCAAGTTTTTAATTAACTTGCATTAAATATATGACTTTAAACGATAAACCAGCAAATTGAATACAACATGTGTATGCGACACAGTTTCTGCATTCCCCTTCTGATTCCCAGTTTTACGTTTTCCTATACATTAGTCTGTTGCGAGTATTGTTTTGAACAGACTGTTAAAATAAATATTTCTAGGGCAAATTTTTACAGGGAATAATTATTTATAAATTAGTGTGATCAACTGTGCAGTAATTGACGTGAAAATAGCTTACTTTTTGTGACGTAAATATTTAATGTTTAGTTGATCAAGTGTTTAATTTATCTCCCGGGGTAAATTAAGTAAGCATCAAAAGAAGAAATGTGTAACCCAGTCATATAGGTATATGTATATATGAGGCCTAAACCTTGGCGTTACACAGCAGGGATGTGTGTATGAGACTTGACCAGCGCGCTCTCCTACCCGTACTGACACGGAGGGAGGAAAGAGGAGAACGTACAAATCAGAAATGTGAGGAATCGCGCGGTAGCGCAACACGACCGCGAAGAGAAGCAACCCCACGCTAGTATCACAATAGCGCGACGTACGCGACATGAACAGCGCGATGCGACACAACAAATTTCTCTATTACGAACACTAGTTAGGCTGCAGTGCGATAAACAATATATATATATATATATATAAATGGAAACAAATTATATATATGTTTCCATTTATTTGCAATACATTTTAAATACTCACGTGCCATTCCCAAATGTGAAAATAGCCTCAATTCGCCTACACTTTTGCTTAAAAGAGATTATGACTTGCGTATAATAACAAACAAAATCTCTCGTAAAATAAATAAATACAATATACAACCAACTCACTAGTTTCAGCAACATTTGGGAAACAAATTAGCTCTCGTTTTTTCAGCCATGCCACGTCCGCAACACGAATAAAATAGAAATACTACCTCTTCGAAATTCGTGTTATGTCCACATTTTGTGTCGCGTTAAGGTCACAGAAGCGTCGACGCTGATTGGCTGACACAGGTATATTATTCGCGTCGCGACTGTCGCGCTACTGTGATTGCAGCATTACACGTGACGCCACTGGCGGGGTTGACTCCTCACGTAGCCTCAGCCCAAGTTGCCGCCCAAGTTTCACCGGGAGAGCTACCCTTGTGGGAAGACAGGCGAGGGGAAGAAGACAAGCAACCCTTGCAAGGGACAGTTTCTTCACGCACACTAACACGGGCTGCCAGTTGGGCGCGCACTCTGTGTGTGTGTGTGGGTTGCGTCCTTCTTTCACGCGGAGTTGCGAGCATCTGCCAAGGGCAGTTACCAAGGCGGATGAAATCTTTGGAGACAAACTTGCTCCCGCGGGATAGGCTTCATATGACACTTCCTTACACCTCCTCCGCCCCTTTATTACACCCCTTGATTACGAACTGTCAGCACCACAGCTATACGCATACATACGCTACTGTACACACACCGAGGTGGCGCCTAACTACTGACGTCATGATGCCACAAAACTCGTAAAAATGCGTATTATTGCAATTACATCCTAGCAATTGATTTATAAATTTTTCACATTATCCTCTCAAAAGCACTTTTGATATTCAGTTTCAGTATTTTCGGTTAAAATTTATTTCAGCTGGAACCATAAGTTGAAACCAATACATGCTCAGTAGTATTTATATAAGTACAAAATACTCGATAAATTTTAACGAAACAACTTCAAGAAATTTTAGACTGTGCGACACCATAAAATGCATTAACGTTGCAGGCATTTATAAAACAAATCACACTTCGCCTGCAAAAAAAAAAATATGTTGCTTGGCTAATTTTCGTAGAAAAAAAATTGTTGATATATACTTCGAGTGCAAAAAGGTAAAAAAATTATTTCTACGAAAAAAATTGGAATGCAAGTATATAGTTTTGTCAAAATAACGTAACGATACTTCAACATTTATATTACGTTTATATTTGTACCAGATATTTTTTTTTATTATTTTAGACATACATTGCAACTAATTCTCCCTCTTAGGAATTTTTTTTATCTCGTATACTTTTTTGCGTAATTAGTCGTAAACGTCAAAATTTGCACTTTACGGTTTTATGCACGCCACTAAAACCAACTGACATACCAAACCGAAAAAATTCACAGAGTATAACAATGTTGTAGGCTGTGATTTGACACATATAAAAAGAAGAAATATATAGTTTTGTATTTTTAAAAAAATTGGTGAAATATTTAAATTTTCATTTCAAAATTCAGCATTTTTTAATTAATACAAAATTTTTAATATTTTGTTTTATATATTTCAAATCATAGCCTACAACATTGTTATACATTTTGAATTTTTTTGGGTGTGGTATGTCAGTTGGTTTTAGTGGCGTGCATAAAACAGTAAAGTGCAAATTTTGACGTTTACGACTCGTTACGCAAAAACTATAAGAGATACAAAAATTTCCTAAGATGAAGATCTAATCACAATTTCTGTCTAAAATAATAAAAAAATATATCTGATACAAATATAAAAATAAAAAAGACGTTGAAAACTGAGGTGAACCGCTCCCTTAACGAAAGGATTTTGGTAACCCAAAATTTAAACAAGAAAAATAAGATAGCAAATTGGCATAACATTGGTGTATCACAAGTTGTGAATTGCTCCGAAAGAAAAAAAAAGTCTTATTGAAGTGGTATTGGTACTCGATAGTCCTTTCCTATTTTTCGTAACTTATAAAAAAGGAACACTGTGAAGAGCAAAACTTACTTTACATCACAAGCAATTAATCCACGTTTATATGTTAGCAAGTGCTTTCTAATATTTCGAGAATATTTCACATCGAAATAATAAGACGTCAGACAGAAAGTTTGGTAAAGCGCAACACCAACAGAGCAAATGGGACGTTCCAAAATACATAGAATGAGAGTTTTAATTCTATGCCATGAGTTATACATTCTGTCAAAAAATATGTCATTATCTTGTTTGGTTTAAGTTACAATAATCAGACCTAGTTATAAAGGTATACGAATAAAAAATTCCGGCTTGTGCTGAACTCTGTTCACGATGCTTTTGCATGCGTCCAAGTGGGAAAAAATGATACTTTGATATTTGTATGAAATACTGTTAGTTTGTAGACTTTACGTGGGAGTACATGTTCCTCTTGCGAAAAAAAAAAAAAATATAGCTCAACCAGTTTTCCCATAGAGACTTCAAAGTAAAAGTTGGCACTTTTTGATTTTTATTAGTCACAGAAACCAATGAACATAAATAAATTTTAAAAATTCACACTGAAACTACATATCGCGGGCTACAGCTTCACATGTTTTAAAATTCATTACAAAATATTTTTATATTAAAAAAAATAAACGACAGAAGGGACAAAAATTCAAAATTTCAGGTATTTATTCTACATAAAAAAAACATTTTGTAATGGATTTTAAAACATGTCGAGCAGTAGCACATGACATGTAGTTTCAATCTGAGTTTTTCTATGTATTTATGTTCATTGGTTTTTGCGGCTTATAAAAATTAAAAACGCGCAAATTTTGACTTTAAAGTGCCATTATGGGAAAACTGGTTGAGCAAATTTTTTTTGTAAGAGGAAAGTGTACTCTCAAGTGACATCTAAAAAACTAACACTGTTTCATACATATACAAAATAAAGATTTTTCCCCATTTGAACAACCTTGAATGTCAGAAAGCAAAGTTACTTTCACGAAGTAAGATACACATATAGGAGCGAAACACTATCGTATTAAATAAGTAACTAAACACTAAGCGAGATAGTATGGGCACGTACAAGAAGTTAAAATTATTTTTATAGACGATCTTCGTTTGACTTATTCTATCACAAGAAGACAGTTAAGTTTATTGGGCATTAACATTTAACATGTCTTCTTAATGCTCAGCTGACCACCCAGATGTAAGATTGTTAATTACTTCAATTGAAACACAAAACAGCCATGAACTTAAGACTGAAACGGAAACAAATCTGTGATGACAATTCTTGACACACTTCACCATGGGGATCCACCTTATTCTGTTGTTGGTTTGACAAAAAATATATATACGTTACTTAACATTTAATAGTATTCTGAGCTACACTAGCACCGCTCAAAACACGCTGTGCTAGAAGTTACACGCCAAAGCAAATAAACGCCAAATACACGTACCATTTGTCTCGTACCTATTATTTTCACGTCGTTATTCAAAGCCAAATGGGTGGCACGTAACATCCAATTTATGACGAAGGATTGCCTCAAACGAAACACCTGCCGGACCATAAACAGCAATTTCAGATAAAATACTGAACCAATAATCGTCAAGGACGCCTCGGACATGCCACTAAATAAAATATTTCCCTTACGTCGTGTCTTTAAACCGGACGCAATTATCATAAAATACTAACATGGATTATATCAAGCATGCGTCAAAATGATGTTTCTCATGCCAAGAGTACTAAGATAAAAATAAATGTAAGCAACAATTAATTTCTCAAACTTTCCTCACGGAAACAATTAAAACGAAACTCGCTTAGCCAGGCTTACAGACAGATGACAAACAAATAGAAAAATACATAATACACAGCGGATTTGAGTCAAACCATCGCATTGGCGAAATGAAAAAAAAAAAAAAAATTATAAATAAATAATTTTTCCAATTAACGTCGCAGAAATCATAGAAACCACGACGACAAGCAAAATATGAAGCTCGAATAAATAAATAATTATATATATAATCAACCTGCAACATGTACGTCTGCTGATAATTGCCGCAGCACCGGCGACACAGCTCACGTAGTTTGACAGGAAAATTAATTATAGTATAATTAAGTACATAGGTGCAATACATTAAGTTATCCTACCATGCGTGCTGATGTCGCATACAGATACTAGGAATTTGGCAAGTATCTACAACATGATTAAGTAACCTACATTTATGGGCACAGTGTTTTACGTAATATGTCATCATAAAAACCTGACAGATAACATCCACAACGTGACTTATAACTATGGATTCGAAAGTTTATATGTAGAACAGCACAGACAATGGTGTTTCTTCTCCCTCCTGTCCAACAAGATAGATATCGAGATGCATCTTATAATGCTTTGCACAACCTGTCCAATAGACTAATAATTCATACAGGATTAAACTGCATTCTTTTAATGGCACCTTTAATGCCATTTCCGTCAAATATAGGAGTCGCGATTGGAGAAGTGGCTATAGCACTCACCTTCCACCTTGGAGATCCGGGTTTGATTCCCGACAAAGTCGACCCCCGAATGCGGGAGTCTTGTCGGGCGATGCCGTTGGTCGGCGGGTTTTATCGGGGATCTCCCGTTTCCCCCGCCCCATATTCTAGCTAACTCACACTCGCCTCATATTGCTCCTCACCAGCGCATAATCTGTTTAGCGTTGACCAAAATATCTTCACATGTACTGCTATCGCCGTGCGTTTCCGGACATGGGCTCCTTCTTCAATTATGATCAGTTTGTCGTCCCGCACAACATACTAAGCGTTGTCGGTGTTTTTTTTTCAATCATCCTATAGGTAGACCCATAATGCACATAATTTTGAGTATAATGTACCTAAGTCAAATTAATATATTCTAGCATAAACACGGTCGTTTTGTAAAGCTTCGACCAAATTATGTAGCCAATTAATGCATTCTAAATATCTACTTGGATTTATTTTTACCAGATCTTGGAAGGTGTCATACTATTCAACACGAAACAAAACAAAATCATCGGGAAAGAATATTCATATTTGTGAACAAGTATAAATTTAATGAATATTTTATAGTTAGCTTGAACGAGAGACACTGCACAATACAGTTTTTAATAGAATTTCGACAGCAATAAAAATATTTCTGGGTTTAATTTATAGCCGTCTAAAGCTGTGTGTACGTTACAGATCACACAGGTCTCAGGTTATAGACTCGATTCTGGATAATTAACTAATGATTGACATGTACTGGGAATATGGGAAATTATTGTGCCCGGTTATTGTTCGTCCTTTACCTGGACGATTGCTAGTGTTCATCATATAGTTTAGCTCTCAGTTTACCTGACATTTATAATTACGTAGATATATTGTAGTGGGATAGGCAATAAAATTAATTTCTTTGTGACATCCTTTGCAAAATCTTGTCGTACGTGTACTGAAAACGGTTAACTGTTCCTCCCGCCTTACCAGCTTTTTTCTCTTTTATCCCACCACAAAAATTTCTAGGAGTCATTGTAAAGTTTAGAGTTCGGTTTTGAAATGCCTCCTGTCTATAGACCTATGCATATCATTGCAATTGTGATTGCTTTAGCATAATATGGTCATTTGTGAGGATAAAGAATATTATTGCACGCATACATTTCTCTTAGCAAGATAAATTCGTGTACATCTGATGCGGAAACACGATATTATGTAGTGAGCACGTCCCTGGATCAGTTCACTCGTGAGCATGAGGGTTTCCGAGCACCTGAAAGTCGGGAATATCGGACACGGAAGTGCTTGGAAGAGCAGGACAATCCTCGAGATACGACCAGATCAATCCGACCTCCCCAGACAGGGCTTGGCTGGTCGAAAACACATCCCGGCTGCAATTCCTTTCTAATTGTCAAACTTTATATCCCCGGGGAAGATATCTTGGGGAATCGGGCAATGGAGGAGTTGGGGGAAAGGAGGGGAAGGTGAATCGAGCAAAGAGGAGGAGATGATATCCTTCTTACCCGCACTCCTCTTCAGGACTCCTTGCAGGTAGCTATTATCAGGGACGAGAAACAATATGTGCGGCGGGGTGGAACGGAAGGGATAGGAGGGGGTAAAAATATAATTTCCTGCAGAAGCCGGAGGGACAGCGAGGGGTGGTGAGGGGGTTGAAACACGTCCGAGATTTATACCCGCTACCCACGCGACAGTTTTACTTTTGGAAAAGTTGTTATTGATGGGGGTTCTGTGACGACCACCGCGGCCCCAGGCCCTCGTGGACAGAGAGAGAGGAGGGGTTTGAAACAATCACGTCCAACCCTTGCTGGCTTATTGCGGAGCCGATGGCGGGCCTCATAGAT
Organism: Medauroidea extradentata; assembly: GCA_003012365.1. Lineage (NCBI taxonomy): Eukaryota > Metazoa > Arthropoda > Insecta > Phasmatodea > Phasmatidae > Medauroidea > Medauroidea extradentata. The sequence goes on from PNEQ01047534.1 coordinate 238,373, forward strand.
CTTGCGGGAAGACACCGGTGGACTAGGGCGAAGTGCGGGAGGGAGGGGAGTCATACAGTCCAACAGGAACATCGTATCGGACCAGGATGGCACGCCCTCGTCCGTCATAGGCGAGGAGGAACCCCTGTCGCTTTCTTGCGACAAGACCGCCGCTGCTCGTGTTCGACCGAGCAACGTTGCAGAACGTCGAGCAGGCGTTCTCGCAAGTTATCTCGAGCACAAAGCGCACCACACCATGGGGTTCTGCTCATGCTAAGACGTTTCTGAAGTTGTACTTCTACCTACGCTAGGCATCGTACTCTTCCCTGTTTAAAACTGTTGCTACCAAAACTGTAGCAACGGTATTCCTAATAAATGTAATGTTCATTTTTCTTCGCATAGATGCCGGCTTTCGTAACGTAGTCGTTTAGCAGGTCTACGGTGCGAGAGGTTCTGGGTTCTAATCCTGTCTCTTCACCTAGCTTCATCCTCATCGGCTCTTACGACCTCATTGTTAAAAGGCCTTAAAACCCTCTCACCACCTTCTCGCATAGATTCTGATTTTCACAGTGAGAGATTTTGGTTAGCGCTTAACATCGAGGACTTCAGCGCTGATGAGGGGTGAAATGAGGTGAGTGTGGAGCAGCGCCTAAATGAAAGAGCGGGGAAAACGGGAGATCTCCGAGAAAACCCGCCGACCAACGGCATTGTCCAGCACGATTCCCCCATGCAAATCTGACCCCGCCGGGAATCGAACCCGGATCGCCTTGGTGGGAGGCGAATGATCTGACCACTCGGCTACCACGGTCCCTGATTTTCACAGAAACCGATTAGTAAATAAAGAAACGTTAAATATTATGGTTGAGAAGTTTAGATAGTTCTTCCACACTCAGAAAAAAAGGTAAGACAGTTCACGAACGTTACCAGACTGCGATGGCCAACGATCACGGTTAGTCTATGTGCTGCATGCTAAAAATGTGGAAAATGTGTGTAAAAACGTTTACTCTCCAATACTGTATATAGGTTCCTAAAGAGATACATCTACGGTTTACGTTTAGCGAGCGCTAGGTAGCCAAAGACAAGATCTATTAATTATGTTCATCCATAGTTATACACATAACTATGCAAAAATTGTGTGCAGACTCATTACTGAGAGTATCTGATTTTAAAAAATCACGAGAATCACTCCTCAGTTTCAGTGCATGATCGGATTTTTCACGAATAATTATTTTAATACTAACACGCGCTTTACAGCGGGCAATATTTATGAAACAAGGAGCAAAACTGCATTCTAGCGTACAACCGCCCCAAAAGTTAACCGATTATTTAGGTGAAACTACAAGCACCTGGATTTTCTACGCATTACTCAAATTCTTAATCTGCACTTTCCAGATCACTTAGGCGAACGTACCAACAAACTGAGCCAACGCGCGCCAAAAGCTGTCGATATTCAACATTTATAACGGACACACTCTTCTGCCTCATGTTATAAAACGTCGACGCAACATTCCAATCACCCGGCAGGACGAGTTGGGATTTTCGCTGTCATTTTCTCCCGTCCCGAAAACAAGACTCATTTCTCTTTTCCTGGCATGCGTACCAGAGACGTCGAAGAAAATCAGGCGACATCAGCGGAAACCAATCAGCGATTCTGCCCCGTCTCTCTCTTGCAAGGACTCTTCCCACCACCCCCACCCACCACGACTGCAGAACAAGCATTCCCTCCGCAACCCCATCATCCCCTCTCGACACCCCTCACCCGCCCCTCCACCAGCTGCTCATTTCCCTCATGTTTCCCTCAAAGAAAAATGACTTCAATAAACATTTCTTGCAAGTTTTTTTTCCTTCTCCCGTCTACCCCAGTGCCTCCCTCCCGTGGCAAGAGCCCGTTTTGACGTTTTTAGTGTGATTTACTGGCAATAACGGCTCGTCGTCTGCAAGGGTTGGCATCATTACAGGCCGGGCTCTCGGCACCGCGACGCCACGTCGGGCTGGAGTAGGAGGGGGCGGGCTTCCATCACGGCCGGGTGACATTTCCGCCATTGTCCGGCGTCCTGACGCTAATCCCACAGCCGAGGCCGAGGAATTTAAATGAGGCGCGAGCAAAGTTCCCCCCAGCTTCGCTGCAGCGACACTCGCGCCAAAAAAAACACATCTCCGAGGAAGGAAATATTACCTCTGGTAGCACAACACCGGGCATCTTACTGACTGTACTATCATTCGAGAATCTACCGTTATGAGCTTCGATTACGTGTTACGTCGTGTGCTTCTGTACAGTAATGAAGGAGGTGAAGAAACCTCTCCATTCAAATACATATGGACTATATGAATGCCGAAGACTTACGCACAAAAACAAGTGAATTCTCGTCTATGAACCCTGTTCCTTTCGCATACAATATAATTTTTTTAAACATTGTGTACATACACGCACATAAACACGAACACACAAAAACACATTTCACACGAATCTACTCATGAAACAATACAGTAGCAAAATAATGTGGCACCTTCCAGACTTAAATCCGATCTTCGAAAGTAAGATGACTTAAGAGAGAAAGGGGGTAAAAAAAGCTGCTCTGGATACATAACGTCACTTGTTGTTATTAAGTCTAGTTTTTTTCTCTGCCTACTAACTTTTTCAAACCAGTACAGTCATTATATTTTGGCCAAGTAAAGACGACAGCTGTTTATATTCTTGAACAATAGTTGGTGCTTAAGGAATTATGTTTACAATTGACCAGAAATGTAACATTTGTGATGTATCACATCACAACAATAAATATATGCAGGAAAATACTACACTGTGTTGTCACAGAAATATAAAATTTTACAAAATGAGCGTTAAATTGCGAATTCCGTGCCTACAACTTTACAGGGCTTATATATAGACCCTGTTAAACAATATTTACAAACTCCTTAATGGATAAATACTTAACCTACTACACATTCAAAAATATAAAACTGTGTTGGGAATCGCAGCTTCTGAAACATTGCGTGAAACCATTTCGTAGCCACAAACTTTCAAAGACAATTACGGTACACCACAAGCGAGGACTTTGTTACTTCGCCCATGTACGTCACAAATAAGGTTATTGTTAAAGAATGCATACATGTACAAAAATACTTCTACGTAAACTACACTTACGAAGTGCCCATGCATCTAACGTTTTTCGTCAGTGTAAACTTGAATATAATCCTAAACACGATTTTTCTAGCTCCATTAGGAATGTAAATATCTGCTGCTGTAAACAATGTGTGATCATATCTTAAACTTACCCACCAGCGTTAAAAAAGCTACTTATCAACGCAAATATAAATCAATTTGGCTCCTTGAGTATCACTTACCGGTTGTGCCGAATGAAGCCAGACCGCACTGACATAGCGCAAACATATGACAGACGACTATCTCCCCTTAATGCAATAACGTGAAGTTAACTTTCATTAACTAATGGCAAATATATTCTTTGACAGTTTTTCTTCGCCCGTCAAGCAATTTTCTAACGTCACACTAGGTGACATGACAACATATGAAACATAAGCCCCGGGATAAAAAAAAAAAGCATTTCAGCAGAACGCATCTTTTAGACGTCTGTTATTTCTCTGTCGTATCACGTGACAGCAGTTATTTTCATTGGGGTGTCAATTCGCCTAATGCGGCGAAGAGAAAAAGTTTAATACAGGCAAACTTACGCTTTATACGGCCAACCAAATACGAGAACATTCCACCCACCAAATATTTTATAGCGTGGTAGATTTACTTGACTCGCTAGTTTACCGGATCGAGTATACTGTATTATTTAGTTTTAGTAATTCTCTGACGAAACTAGACATTGATATAATTATAAGTGATGTATTGCGGTTTTGATTCCGACATTGGGCTCCGCTGAAATGCTTAAGCTTACCAGAAGAAACTCAAAAGTGCATAGGTACATTTCCAAATTTATTACATGGGCATAGTAAATCAGTAATTTACATTTAGGTGAAAATCAAAACAGTGGATATAATACGTTTATAAAATAATACATTAATGAAACTGTAGTAGTTGTACGGAAAAAATGGCGGGGGCAAATGTTGAAGAAAAAGACGAAATTGGCTGACGATATTGGTTAACTAGCTATGTCGGTAAGAAGGGTAGTTAAAAAAAAAAAAGTGTACGGAGAGAAGTTTAAAGTGTCGTAAATCAGCGGTAAATGCGAGCGGTGGTTTTTGCGAAGCGCGCGCCAGCTCGTAGACAGGACACTTGTGGTTCGTAGGGCGCAGGCAGTTAGTGGAAGGCAATTAGACCACAATCAATCACCGGTCCGTCACTCTGGCCCCTGGCGCAGTCTAGCAGGGGAGGGGGGTTACATGCCGCTGGAGGGGCAAGCGAGGGGGAGGTGGAGTGATGTGTGTCGAGCTAACAACTCTTACCGGCCGAGGACGTCCGTCACTCGCGAGGGCGGTGGTGGCTGATTTGCGAGCCTGTCGCGTGGAGGTCCTCGTGCATCATCGCTGCCACCCCTACCCTCACCCTTGTACCACAACATGCCGGTCTCGCAGCGACGGGGAGGAGGCTTCCTAGGCAAATTACCATCAATGTTTACTATGCTACATTGTATTACAACCTATACACACGTGACGAGACAGTTGTACTGTCCATAGCTTGATATTGGCGGTTCACGATAAAGTCAACTCTGTTTCATTTCTTCTTTCATCCGTTTTCCCGCCACCTTAGCTAGTTTTGGTATGAAAACTTCCAAGCATCTAATATCAAGTGTAAACTTTACACTACGCTCAAAACTTGACACATACGGGCTCAATAAAATAGTTTTCTTATATATTATCAGTTTTAGTGAGTGCTCAGTATATAGTGAACAGCCTATAGAACTTCCTACAAATACCCCAGAGACTAATGTAGGACAGTTCTATGCAAATACTAAGTGTAAGCTTGTGATAAGTAACTTAGCGGTATGAGGTGAAACTAAAACATATTTTCATATTATTTCTGTATAATTATTGCATTTTATTATTTTTAAGTGTTTTACTTATTTTCTACGTATTTACCGTGCCGCTATATTTGTATATTCTCCATGCAACGAAAATATGTTCTCCGTAGAGAAATTTATTCCAGAATTTTTCAGTTTACAGCGGACATATGAAATGAACTAAATGTATGGTGCTGTTCTCTGGTGGTTTGGCGTGATAACACAATCAGAATTCTCGCCAATGCACTCACGCTATCCAGTATTGGTTTATAACGTATTTGCTTCCTAGTGACTTTAGTACAGCAATCACTTTGATGTGTGGGTTGTCTAGCAGAGACTTTAACTAGCAGTTTGTTTTTTAGTTGTAGTTTTTATTTGTATTTAAGCTTGACGAATATTGTAAGTACGATTTAACACTGGTATATTTTATATAGTAAAAGTATTATAGTTTAGTTGAACCCTTCGCAAGAAAGCAGTTACACATAAGCGCACTCTGTGTTCGGAGCGTCTATCTGTAGGAGCCGTGAGAGAGTCGTAAACGGATTTTGGTCAACGCTTAAGAGGTTTATGTACCAGATAAAATTATATTAATATCACTGCGAATTTTAGCCAACTTGTGTAGCTGTAAACCACCCTTTGTATATTTTAAATTTTCTGTCACGAAATGTACACAAAATTGATACTAATTCATAAAATTTTAGGAAATTTATTTTACTTGTTTATATGCATTGACCTAAAGTTTAAAATTTAAAAGGCACACAAACTATGATACACAATTTGTACCCCGAAAAAATTACATTAAAGTACATTGTTTTGTTTACGAGAAAATAAAAATACGCCCGAATGATAGCGTGAGGATTTCTTAAATCCTAAAGACATCTCTTAAACGTAAATAATAATACTTGAATAAAAACTAATTTATTGTCATGCTTATTATTGTTTCTGTAGGTGAAAACGTATCTCTTGTAACACTGCACTTCGTCAGATTTTGACTAATAGAGAAAAAATTTTGTCATTTCTACACAATAACGTCGCCTTGGAGTGGAATAAAAACAATTTGAACTGCAACAAACTAACTAGGAACACAATATTCTGTTTCTTATCACATACTTAATTTTGTTAAGGAAAGTAACTATCGAAACAGCAGTATGGGAAAAACTCTGATCTCTGTTCCTACATTGACATCACTATAGTTCCTATAGACAAAACACGGCATAGCAAGCAATTTTGAAGGTTGGACAAGAATAATAAAATAAAATATAGTGTGTAACAAAAGTTAAAATTCAAGTACGACAAACATCGTAAAAATGTGTTTATTACTTAAACTAATCTTTTGTATTGGCAAGTTGCAAGAATGCACAATTCAGATGGGAAAAATTACCAATTTACTACGAGTTACCTACACGACAGCTTAAACATCCTTTTCTCCGTTGGTCGGGTCCAGTTTAACTTGGCTGTACAAGTTTGCTTACTCATTTTATTAACGGTTCGTAATTTTCCATGGCGAGACAGACGGGGAGTAGCTCAATTGTTTAAGTACAGTTGTTAGAAATACATATTATCCCAAAATGAACTCCAGAATTTCTCAGCTCTCGTGACAAATGTTGAAACACGCTTGTGCACTTGTTATAATAGGCAAATTTACACTTTTCTTCAGATTAAAAAAAAATAAGGTTTACCTTTTTATGATAGCTTTCCTTTTATATGACTGTTCACACAGCAGACGCAAAACCAAGTAGTTTAAGAGTGGTAGGAGGGTGAGATAATGAACATTCAAAATTTTTTTATGAAATATTTTGCAATAGCGTATACTCTTCTAGCAGAAATACGTATAAGGATTAACAAAGAGTAATACTACACATTTACAACGTACCATTAAAAATGGATTCTAATTCTGTATCAAACGATGAAGAAATTATATTGCAAAGTTTACCAATTGCACAGACTTTTTCATTTACGAAAAGTAAATTTTATTCGCCCGTATGGGGAGAACAGACCAAAGTGCTGGGTTATTCTAGATAGGTTATGTAAGCAGTGACTATACTGGGAAAGCATTGACTATGGCAGGAGGCGTCAGCCAAGGTTTCTTAACCCCCGCGAAGGAAGGAGGGGGTGGCAGGAGAGTGACACGAGATGTCGCTGGGTGCAGCCAGAGTGGCGGGGGAGGAAGCTGGCGGCCTGGGGAGGTGGCGGCTGCATGTCTGAGGTGGAAGTCTTCGTGACAGGCGACTGTTAATTTGGCGACACTGTGTACTAATTCCGCGTCGCTGCAGACATCCCCTTACCCAACCCTCGCAATAGCTACTCCTTGCACACGCAGCCTCGCCGGAGGGGTGATGCAAGGGGAAGGACTCGCACGACACAAAACACCTGCAAGGCTACAGAAAACAATCCTCCTCACGACATACGGTAGCTGTGGAATCTCGAATACCTACTTCCTGAAGTGCACTGCCGCGCTACTGTAGTGCTCGCAACCTTACTCATGGCAGTGACACGATGTCTTCTGTTATCCCAGGTCGACACGGAAAGCAACGCCGCTGCCAAGACTACTACGAGATACTTATAAAAAAACACTGATCACGGATACGCCATGAAAATGTTCAAATACGCTCGATTTTCTTCCAGTGCAGCATCGTTCACCACAGTAGGCGAGACACTGACAGATTCTGTTCCTGGAAACGAGACAGTAAATAGTAAAACTTTACACCTGTTTTTTCAGGAAACCGCGTGTCATTACAGCTGCACCCGTGGGGAGATTTTATGGAAAAGAACTATCAAATTTCAGTCTTCGTAACAGTGTAGGAATAACATCGCCACGTCTTACAAAGTTCCATGCTTTCTCGTGAGTTAGAGTTTGGAGCATGTATCTAAGTTTCTATGTCTCTCGCTGTACCTTAGTCTTTTATTACTGAGTGCTAATACATTTCGAACGCAAGAACTTCTGTACGATTAATATTTATGTTTAAAAAATTGGATCAACGATTTTAGTATCCTACTCTAAGCAACATTTACTAAATATCTACCGAAGTGATACAGTAGGTAATAGTGTTACAGTTAATATGATTTTGGATAATATTTCCTTCTCCTCAGTTTTATATTAACTTACGCATGCTACCTTATTGATATGTGTACAAATACATATTGGCGTTGCGCGCACCAATTTGAGAAAAGCGACTATGGCAGACAGTCGGTCGAACTTTGCATGATACTTATTAGTTTAATCACTTGACATGTACCAGCACATTGCATTACGGTAGAGAAGGCAAAGCTGAAAAAAAGAGAGGCGATAAATATACCTATATTCTTTGTTACAAAGTTAAAAAATTTACTTCGACCTTATTGAAAGTCCCTGATTACCATTGCAAATGTTAGAAAAATATGTATTAGTAAGGAGTAGACATTAATAATAGCACGTAATTGTTGTTAGCATCTCTGATTTTATGAGTGTACATAAATGGTCGTAACCTCAAGTACTAGGAAAACGTACCTTTTTGGCACGGTGCATCGAAACTGAAAACAGAGTAAGACCATTTCTAGTCAGAGTTGTTATGTAAGAAATTCTCGTGTTTTTAAATTATCGTATTCTTCACGGAATCATATATCTGGTGAAACAAAAACTTCACATTTTCTTACTGCACTACGCTCGAGGCACGTGACGCTGTGGATGAAACCCCACATTCAACACGTCCTACGCTCCTACGATATAGGCAACAAGCAAGCTCCTTTGCGTTCCATGAAGCGTATGTCACTAGGCGTTATACACGTGCTGCTGTAGCTCATTAGAAATATTCCTCTCCAGCATAGCTCAGAGTAAGACAATAAATGTTTGCAGTAATTAAATACACCCTAGACATAATCCAGCAGTAAACAAACCGTTGGCAAACATTTATACTATCTGTAACGGACCTGCTATAGGCTTGTTTATACATTTGAGAGACTTTTGCAAGGAAATTCAGAAACATTTGGAAGGTATTCAAAGATATGGCTCTGAAAATCCATAATGAAAAACAGTCAAATTTAAGAAATATGAACTGGAGTAAGAGAAACTGACCCACAGCTTAAAAAACTTATGTAGTAAACCGGTACAGACCAGCTGGACAAATGATAGATAATCTCAAAACAATTTTGGAAACTACGAACAATATGTATTAACCTATTTGTTAAATATTTGTTGTAAGATACTAAGGTAAAAAAAAGACATTAAACAATTAAGAGGGATGAAATAAAAAGTGGACTTATAATGTAGGAATCACCATGTTTTTGAACACATTGAAATTACTAATTTTAATTAATTAATAGTTCATGACAGTATGAAGAATTTTGACATGAAATGTTTTTGTCACAGTTAAATTAGGTCTGATAAGTTTCATAATGTAGTGAATGGTAATCCCTGCCACTTGTGTAAAATAAACGGGCAAATGTATAAAACACACACTAAAGCGGTGTGTGTAACATTACGCTAACAAAGTAGAGAGACGCAGCAAGAGAGAAAGTTAAGGGGTATTGATCCCTACTACCTTGGATTTATCCGTTTCTTCTCGATAACTTCTGTTCCAGTCGATGTATCCAAATTTTTGTCACGACAGGGGATAGATACAAACTTAATCGATTTTCTGTAATTGTTGGAACCATTATAAATTTATTATTTTGCAACGGGAAACAGCTGAAAAGGAAAAATTGCTCTATTTACGGGAGCGACTACACAGGCCACAAAATTAACAGAAACAATGCCATATGGATTCCAAAAAGTGAACGAAACAATAAACTGTGTCTTGTCAGCGTGAAAAAAGTAAACCAATGTCTATATTCCCTTATTTATAAGAAAAACCGTAAAACCTATCTGACAGGGCTCAATCCCCCTTAAGCAGAGATGGACAAGGGCGAGAGTTGTGATGTGAGGGTAGGAGGGGAGGGTTAAGCTGACGAGCTCCAGCACGACAGTCTCACGCCATCAGTCCCGGTATCGGCCCCTGCAGCAGTCAGTCGCCTCGAGTTACGTCTGGCGGCTCGTGCCTGCTTGTGGGCCGAGGAGGGGCGCGAAGGGAGGGGAAAAACAAGACAGAATAGTTTCCTGTTCGCAGGACGACTGCAGCAATAGCCGGTGAAGGGGGGGGGGGGAGGAATAATTCCTCAGCTAGTTGCCAATCATCGCTTTAGTACTGAGGTGAGCCTATAGATTTCGTAGCGTATTCAGACCAACTGTGGTATAGAAAATTAAAATTCCAACCGCCGGTACTGAGACGCTATTTCAGCGGTGCGTCATTCTGACATTACTATATCGATGTGGTAAAATTAAAAAAATGGCCTCAAGGCCGTTATCCAATTGACACTTTTGGATAGCTAAGTGGTTTCGTGAAACGATTTATGACGTATTTAATAGTATAATTAATCTTACTAAATACGAAATACTCAACAGCATTCCGATCGAAAAACATCAATTTACTAATTACTGAATTAACTATTGAACACGCCTCGAAATGCATATTGAGAAGATTAACTATAGAATCGATTTATTTAGCACACAAGACGTATATGAGCAGCAGTAATTGGCGTAGCATCCTTAATAGCAATTTGAACAAGAATTCTTTTGATGAAAATATTTCCTTCCCGGCATATTGACAATAAGAGGTACAGCTGACAGTACAGTTCTGGTGAAAAGGTGTGGTCGGTCAGGCAATCATTAAAAGTGAAGTGTAATATCACTGCCTGCATTATTCAACTCCGGACGGTGCCAGCCGCGACGCCAACAGCTCCTGTTACACTGTCACAATCCCTCATTTTTACTTTCAACTATGTCTGAATGTTAAGTTTCAGAATTAGTGTTTGCATAATGTAATCTTCACAGTTTTGCAATCGAATATAGCAGGAGCATAGCCAGGATTTTTGTTCGGATGAGATGGGGCGGGGGGGGGGGGGATCATCAACTTGAGAATTTTCACAACATAATATTCACAGCATAACATGAGAACACGCGTAAGGCTCTCTCTCGGAAAAATTTCGGTTTCAGTTTGCCAAAATGATGCAATTTAAGCAGTTTTTGTCACTGATAATTTTTTAATCTTCAATCAGTTTAATTTCATTTCAGGGGGAGGGGGATACATCCCGACATCCGTACTCTGGTTACGCCCCTGGAAAATAGTTATTCGTTTACAATCAAATATTTTTAAAGGACTGTCACGCCAACAAATGTATTTATTGAAGTTATTTTATGTAAAGTAAGAAGATTGTATGCATACAAATTAAATAATGCTACTAATTAAACGGAAAATTCTTCTCTGATGTGTTGCTCGTCTTTGAAAATTTCATTACAACAACTTCAAGCTCCATTAAAGAAATTACAGTACGGTAGAAAAACACTAACAGTGTTGAAACTTTATTCATAACTTAAAAGTTCAATTGACAGGCGTTTAAACAATGACAAATTTACACAGAAGTTAGTAGGAAAAATAAAAGATAATTACATACGCCAGCAACATTTAAAACTACAAACACAAAAAGTTATGCATTCAATGCATTTATCATGGCTATAGGATACACGATTTAATATTGATTAGGTCTATGTTGAACTCCTAAAATAAATAAATAAAATAAAATTAAGATTACCATAAAAAAATTTTATTTGCAAGGTCATTTGAAAAATCTCACGAGACATCGAAATGACTGTATTGCATAAAACGAACATACTGGACTTCCTTCCCGAATATACAAATTAATTTTACTACCGGATTATATTTGTGAAATGTAAAACCGGTTAGTATTTTGACGTGTGTCTAATGTCAGCTGTTGTTGACTGCATTTCTAGAATTTTATTCGCTCGTCTAAAAGTTAAGTAATGTTTTACAGCGTATGTTTCTGATTTTCAAGTTAGGGCCTGTCTCTTCATGTCATGTGCACCGCCGAAGAAACGAGATCGATGGCGCAGCTCCCAAGAGCGCAACACCGAGCTCGTAGTTGCGAATGCAGATTATGCAAGCTTGTGTGCAGCTACATGTCTCAGGGGTGCGACAAAGGGCGGGTCACCGCCCAGACGTAAAATCACGCCGCGGATGACACACGGCGCGGCAGGGGTGTCCACGCCAGCGAGTCGCCGCTCGTGTGGGCGTTTGCCGTCGTTCGCAGTTCGCGATGGTAATAAAGGTCCAGGGGCGACACGAAGAAGGTAAAAAGAGGAACGAGGAGAGGAAACGCGGAGAGGGCAGGGTAATTACAGCGAGAAGAGAAGATGAAGGGGAGTTGATAGAAGGCGAAAAGAAGGGCAGGTGCCAGGGGCGCACAAAGACGTGACTGCCTCCCACGCTCGGCTGTCTCCTCCTATCACCCTGTTCTCTCTCTCTCTCTCTCTCTTCACTCTTGCACACCATTACAGCTGGAGCGATTATGCATATTGCAAGGTCAAATTTTACATGCTACTTTGAAGCAGTTCGCCAAGGTCAGGGCCAATGTCAACAGGTCAGTGGTATTTCCGCTACATTGTGGGTGTTTTAAATCTCCACAGCAGAAGAACTCTTTCGTCTGTATCATATCCATTGCAGGCTATACGAATTTTTGTTTTCTTTTGACAATATTTAAGGAAATGTGGGTTTGGAACTTTTTTGTGTGTGTGTGTATATATATATATATATATATATATATATATATATAGAGAGAGAGAGAGAGAGAGAGAGAGAGAGAGGTAAAAGAAGAAGGTGAGTGAGTGAGAGAGATTTTTGGTCAAGTTGTCCGGTGTTGGTTTATTGTGCCTATTTGGTTTTAATTTAGAATGCAAGGAATTTGTACGCATACGTGCATGTAGGTGAATTCTAGTGTATACAAATTCGTATCACATTCACAAAGTAACTTTGTAGATGTTACCGAGTTAGTATATTGACCTCTGGATATTTTTTAGGAAGCCAAAATTATTTATTGCTAATGTCCCCGGATTCCAAGCCCTTGCGGGCTGATATTCTTATGCCAGTCGAGTGTATACGGAGGAAAAGGTATGTATTTCTCTGTGATAAATGCAGTTATTTTCCGGAAGACTAATGCAGTCTCAAGTGCTGCTTTCTCCTGACATAAAACCCTGGTTTTGTTGAGTCTCATCTGTGTTGATACTACATCTAAGCACATTAGTTTAAATTTTTTCCGGTTGAAATTTTGGAAGGTGTTTTACGTCCGCCCGGAGTACAGTGTTTTTAGTCCCTCTTGTTTTAAGGGGCCGCGATGGCCGAATGGTCAGACCATTCGTCTCCCACCAAGGCGATCGGGGTTCGTTTCGCGGCGAAGTCACACCCCGGATTTTCGAGTATGGAAATCGTGCCGGACGATGCCGTTGGTCCGCGGGTTTACTCGGGGATCTCCCGTTTCCCCCCGTCCTTTCATTCCGGCTCTGCTCCATACTCGCCTCATGTCACCCCTCACCAGCGCTAAAGACCTCGACGTTAAGCGCTGACCAAACTCTCTCACTCACTCACCCAAGATGCTGACAGTTAAAACAATCACTGACCACGAAGCAGAACTACAAATGTGAGCATAGGGCGTAATTCTTGACACCAAGATTCAGACGCTCTTCTATCTACATGCAGATTACAATTTTTACAATTTCTCTTTAAAAGTTAAACAATTTGTTTATGTTTTATACAAAATCTTTTACGTACATAAGTTATAGCATATCACTTAAAACCGCATTTAATTTTAAATTAGTCGTGTTCGGTAAGGTGCGTAATAGATTCACGAAGGCGCACGCATTGACTTAAAAACACAGCGCAGTGCAATTTAGACATCAGTTTTCGAGGGGCTATTTGAGAAAAAATACTGCGTTAAGCGGCCGGAACCGCGAGGGAGCAGAACACGTAACTCAGAAAGTCCACCATGCAACTTCGCCAAACTCTAATTGTACACAAACAACGCACTTATCTGGGAAATATATTAGTAAATGTTATGTATCTATCAAAGTAAAACGCTCCGAACAAACCCTTTAGGATTTTGTGTGTGTTGTTTATGGGCGTACTGTTATTAAACAACGAAATCTCGATAGCCAAGCATCGCTACATTGTTTTGGCACAAATGTAGGACTCGAATTTTTTCACAGTGGTAGACCTCGTCGTTTTATTTTCATTTTTGCATAAAAAATATAAGAAATATGACTGTAAAAAAGTAAGCGAAAAATCAATCAAAATATTTTTTTGGGCGAGCAATGCATCACACAAAAAAATTGCAGCTGTGCACTCTAGATCTACACACAGTCTTGAATTTTTGTTTCAGATCGTAGCATTAAAAAACGTTCCAATTCTTTGCACAAATGTGAAAAAAACACGCACGCGCCTCCTAAGTACGCAGTGTTTAAAAAATAACATTGTTTAGTGGCTTTTTAAGCGACGGAGGACCGAGGTAGAACTAGTAAGCGGGAGCATTCGGCCAGGAGCAAGAAAAGAAGTGCTGGCCGTGAGAGAAGGAGGGGGAGAGGTACCGGGGCTGGCTCGTCAGAGCGCTGTCAGCTGCCAGTTGCCGTCAGACGTCAGCACCGCCGGCGAGACGGTAATCTGACGGCGGAAGGAAAGGCTACTTCGCCGGGAAGGGTGGCTCCGTGGAGGGGGTGGTGGCTCGCACTGCGATCCTGCCTGCCTGCCTGGGAGATGTGAGCTTTTCCTGCAGACGAGGGCGTGCCCCCGTCAGAGGTACGTGCAAATATCCGCATAATGTCCACATTTTATAAAAAAAAATGTATCCCCTTATAACGAAAATTATGTTAAGAACACACCCCATCCCCGCAAAATTTTAGTAATTTGATTAGGTAAAAATAACACCATGAGAAAAACACATAAATTAAAAAAAAAAAGACACAAAACAATCATTTTAAAAATAGTTTAAAATTATTGCTAACTCTTAAATGCGTTGGGCGACAGCACACGTGAATCACAAAAAGCAACTTTAACAGAACTTATGTGTATTGTGTCACAATGAGTGACAAATCTTAAATTAAGTTACACTGAAATTCTGTTTTTAATTGATACATCATATTGTGAAGGTAATGTTGTTTTGTTCTGTTCTTTTTTGATTTTTCTAAATTTTAACTACCTATTTTGTTTCCTAAGGGGTCACCCTACGCCTTTAAGGACCAACAATTCATTATAAACTATTATTTGTTACTTTTTAAGTAATGGTGTTTTATGTCGAGTTTTTCATTTTTAATAAAAGTTGTATTTGTATATCATTAAACGTAATACTTCTACACATACTGTAAATATAAAAACAGTTTAAAATTGAAGAATCTGTTTTCATATAAAAAAGGATTTAAGTCGGTCCATTGGTTTGGGAGATACGTTGCCACAGATAGACATAGCTGTCAAACTTACAACACATCTCCTTTTTGGTTGAGGGTTAATAAATCTATATATTTTGTACGCGTGAATTTTCTTTAATTAAGTAGTCTTTAAAACTTATTTTTATACATAGTTAAACGAAAAGAAAACGCTTTTATTAAACTAAATTTTTCTCGTACTTAATACGGAAAAAACAAAACCACAGGATCGCTAGAAAATATATTTTATCCAATTATCTGAATGAATATTTTCCCTAAATGACATATTCCTTCGGTGTAATGTCTCGCGGTGCAATTAAATGTACATAATTTCAGAGTCAAGAATTGTTTTTCATGCAGTCATGATTCCAACAAAAGGTTTGCTTATAAAGTTGAAAATAACTGTTTATCTTAGAATGACATTTGTAAGGTCTTATATGCCTTTAAAAATTGTCTTCATTTAATATGTTCAGCTTTAATTTACATACATATCCGTTTCAACTTTTGAGAAAATACACAAAATAACACAAACATACACTTAAATTAATTAGTTATATCATTAGTAAGTTAATGATAAATCAGTCTGAAATGAATAACGCATAAGTGCATAACAAATGAGTATTAGAGAATTAAAAAAAGCCCAAATCACTTTTGTAAACGGTCCTGCCTTAGTGGTAAATGATATTTACGACGTTTAAAAATTTCACATTCTATATCTTCTGCGTAATAATACCAGCTACAATAGCGCTCGTAAAATTATTCTTTGCTTTAAAAAAATCGTGAAAATTAAAATATTTTTTCAAAGGCAATGCAGCCTCTCTGATTACATGTGCTGTTACATCTTAGGTTATAAAATAGTACTACGTTTTCCTTACCAATAGCTAGAATTAAACACGGCCAGTCAGACGTGATTTGTTTCTGTGTATTTCCACAACGTATGAATGGGCGTGGTTCATGTGATCGAATTATTAAAACGTTTCGTTATACTACAAATATAATTCGGTGGATAGGCTCTATGGATGATTATTTTCAGACTATAGCAAAACTATCCCGTTATACGCACGGATAACGACAATGAAGTAACATTTTACGTAGTATGGCTAACCAAAGTGGTGAGAATTTGTTTGTGGTTTTCGAGTCGTGTAATGTATCCATGCCAATAGCGTATTACACTAAACATCCCGGTGTACATAATTACACGATAAAGAGTTACATATTTCCGTGGGTGTAATACGCGGACCCAAGGTAACTATTGGCTGATGATGTATTTCTAACTATTTTTTAAATTTACCTGAAATGTATTTTGTAGTGCATTTGAATGATTATCGGTAATATTTTGATGCCACTGTAGTAATTGGGGGGGGGGGGGGAATGACCGAGACGAAAAAAAAAATTTTAAAAACTACCAAATTTGACTGTAGTCAGCATATACATAAAGAAAATAATGTAAGAAAAGCCCCCCAATACATTACGTCAAATCACTATACATATATTATAAACAATTCCCGAATAAATAAAACGAAAACTAATGAAAACTGGAAAAAATAAAGATAGCGCAGCCACGTACTGAGATGACGATATTACACAGTACATACACAGGCAGCCACAACGACACAGGCACAAGACTAAAAGACACACAAGAAAAGTGCAATTTTCCTTGGCGTGTGTCCCAAATAATTCGTTTAATCAACGGTTCCCCACAAAAGGGGCAGTAGGTTGATGAGCCACATTATTATTCTCCAAGGAGAAAACGATACGGCGTATAGAAACAATTTTGTCTATTCAATAAATTACTAATTACAATACAAATAAAATGTCACAAACACAAAATAAAATTTCCATGGTATTTTTCATAGTTTTCAATTTCTTGTAATGTAATTTAGAATTTTGCCGGGAGGACGGTGCAAAGTTCACTCTCCTCCTTCCAGGGGTGTTTGAAATGGTCGCAGGTTGTCGCAACTTGGCTGCGGGACGGCCATGTGCCCCGGACAGACGCCCAGACGCGCGTTGTCCAGACCTCGGCGGTATTGTTCGTCGGCTACCCCCCTCCCTCTCTGCGACCCTTCCTTCCCGTCATGGCGACCACTATCACGCGGAGTTGCAGAGGTGCTGGCGCCCTCCCTCGTCAGCAACACAAAGCGACAGTAGCGTGCCAAGACAGAGGCGCTGGACGAGGGCTGACCCTGTCTCCTCCCCTCACAATTACCGAGACAACCTCCTGGCCCGACTATTGTTAGGACGACGTCGTCTCCGCCGTGGAGGGTGGCCGTCAGTCCTCCTCGGGCACGCTACAAAGTTAGGAGATATTCAGTGCTTATCCCACTGCTTTTGTCATTTACTGCGGTAGCCTACAATTACCTCTTAGTAGATACACATTTATTATGACTTCTCGCATGAATACCAGTCAGTCCGCAGCGAAAAAAAAAATCTGCTAAGTATGGATTACAAATTAAATTTTATACTTAAAATCAGGCAGCGGAAACCAGCCAAAAAAATTTGTGGCAATATGTTTTATAAAACACTGCCATGTTGTACCTTAGACGATTGAACATCTTTCGGCTCGATGAAGCCATTGAGTAAGGATGACGCGGAGGGCAGACAAGTAACAAAGGAAGAAAGTCGGGCGTTAAACAAGGTGTCGCAACCTAAGTAGGAAATTATATACGTGTTCGGAAATTCATATTACTAACTTCTAGTGATAGTAGAGGGGGCTGAGTAGACAATATTTTGAGTAGCAAGCCATATCCGGAAACGTACCGACGGCAGAGGATCACCTGATGGCATGTGACGTTTACCCTGAGACACAACTGTGTTTTTGCCACTGTTAACACTAGTGTTGGTGTGATAAATGAAAGTTTTTTTTGTGACGTTGGTATTGTTACTAAATAAATTTGACTTTCTTGTATCTGTCAACAATAGCTGCGATGTCGTTCCACAAGAACATGTTACAGCTCGCGCGCTGTGCATAGTCTACTGTGAACTGTAGAGCAGAAACTGTGCGTTTTCGGACTCTTCTTCATGTAACATTTTATTGTTACTCTAGACGTCAAGGTAGTCCCCCAAAAATATTAACATGAGATTCTACATCATCGTGTATTTTAAGCGCAAGGCCCTATGGCGGGTACCAAGATGATTTTAACAGGGAATCACCACTATCTTTCTTCTACCAAGGTGATCAGTGGTCGATTCCCGGCGGGGTCGGTCCCCCTGATTTTAGGGAGTCACGGCGAACGACGCCGGTGGTCGGTGGGTTGTTCAGAGATCTCCAGTTTCCCCCGTCCCTTCATTCCAACGCTGCTCCTTACGTCATGTCACCCCTCACCAGTGCTGACCACAATCATTCAAGCAAACAGTATCTTATGTTGTTCAACTAAGGACTGTAGAGGGTCGTCACTGTGAAGGAACGGATCGCGGGCCGGCAGAGCAGGACGGAGAGCCGACTCATTGTGCGTGGACGTGCAGATGCGCGTGTCTATTATGGCCTGGGTCGTGACGGCCAGCCGGAGACGCGGGCTGTATTAGGTGCCATGGCCCGGGGTCCATCTCGCAGCATTGTGCGCGGCCGGCCAGGGCATCGCTTCCCTGCGGCTAATTGGACACGCCCCCTCCCACCATCTACCTCTCCCTTAATAACGCCGCTACACCTCCCCGACAACCTCCGCTTCCTTGCCCCGACCACGAAAGCTTGTTTAATACAAGCCGCAATTCGCCGACGCGCCGGCAATAACTGTGCTCCTTAATCAACACGGTTGAATCTCGCCAGACCTCGTGGCCCTGCGAACATTTTCAGGCCTCCCAGAAACAATGAATCTAGGCTGCATGGCAGATGAGGGAAGATATGTTAAGTTTACATGACAATGCGCCTTCGTCTCTCTCGGTGTACACCAAGGCACCACACGTTCGTGCCAAAAAGTTTAAACTGTGAACGTGCGCGCCCACATACAGGCACGATTAACAGCAACATCGCGCCAGTTACAAAGTGATGTCGAGGTCACAGTCTAAATTAATTTTTTTTTGCGAAAATTCACAGCTGCCGTTGCACGGCGTCCCTACCTTAATATATAAATGAACATTCAGTTACAGCCTCATCAGCACTGGTTTATGGTAAAAACATACCAATGTTCATGATTCAAACGTGGAATGCGCTGACTTATAAGAAACAATGTCTTAGCGACCTCCGTCATGACTGTGGCCTAAAGAGGTTCAATTAAACTATGAATAAATACATTATAAAACACTTCAAACTAAACATTGTGGAACACAGTGATTGATTGTATTTTTAATGTCTCACATCTGAGAAAAAACAGGGTTCTTTCTTTATAAATGCGAATTCAAACAGTTGCGTTGGTAAAAGTGGAGCAGTAGTAAAACACTCATCGTATAGGAAAGGACCCGGGTTCGACCTCCTAGTAAGTTTGTTCGAAATCACTCTAAGCGAATACTGGGATCGTTTACCGTGTACCTCCACTAGTCAAGGGCAAGTAAACTACCATATAAATAAAAATAAATATACACACATACATACGAGCTTTCGTACCTGTAAAATCTTCGCGCAGGAGTACATAAGACCACGATAAAAGCAAGATGTCTGCTTCTGGAGTGTAACTTGGCTCGAAACGCAAATACTCGGTCAGTCGGCCTTATAGAGGAACCCTACCCCTGGGTACGGGGATGGCAGTGCTAATAAGAAGCGAGGAATTTTTTTTTTATCGAAGAGACTGACAACTTGCGACTGTAATAAAACCGCACGGCTCGAGAGTGTCTAGCGAACTTTAAAACTGAGGAAGCCATGGGGGGGAAATTATTATCGCCATAAGAAAGGTGCATAGCAGTGGGAGCGGAGGAAGGGTGGGGTCTAGACGTGGTGAGGGTTGAGGATTGCAGACGCAGGAGGAGGAACTGAAAGGGTGCGCGCAGGGTGTAAGGAGACAATAAGTTTGGTTAATTAGGCCGCAGCTCATTGAGAAGCTGGCCCACTCCTTGCCACGCCCTCCGGCAAATTACAGCTTCCTACAGCCCGCGTGCGGTCAACTTGCATGGCACCTCGTCGCTACAGCCAGGTGGCGGTCAACCTGAGTGACTGCGTCATTACCACGCGGCGGTGTGTGCTATGCCCAAGAAAGTTCTGTAATGCTTCATGCAACGCTTTCAAAACAATTTCAAACATCCACTATACGACTAGAATTATCAAGCATGAAATTCTTCTTAATGTATGATTTTATCCGCGAGAAAATGCATTTTTATCGCCACCATGCAAGTTCATAATGAGATTTGTTAGTAGGTCAACTGTAACCCAAATTAATGTAATGTTGAAAATTGGTTTGATGTGCTTTTTCTGGTGAACAGACAAAATGACGAACGGAAATTAAAAAATGCTAACACATCGCTGTTCTTTGGTTTGCAATATATTATATATATATATATATATATATATATATATATATATATATATATATATATATATATATATATATATATATATATCACGTTATGAGAGATGAGTTCTTCGTGTAAAGATGAGAATTGTAGACCACTACGAGCATTATTGGTTATTTGAAAGTTTTCTATTACTTCCCTGTTCATGGTTTATCGTACGAGAAATATACAACTAGAAATGATGGTATGTTATCGTTTGAAAGTAGCCTGTACGCATACAGAATGTTCCAACATTTTTCACAAAACTAATACAGGTAATCGAGAAGTCCAAAAGAAACACATTTTGTTCGATAACCATGCGGTGGGAAGTGTGGTGAGTAGTATGCACGTGCAGGTAAAGTCAGTGTCGTATGACGTCACAGCAAAATCGTTAGCATCAGCACGTACTGGGAAACAATTTGTTGTCCGACCCCGTATTAATCAACATTGGAAGTTGTCAGTATTTGGATGGGTAACTGGTTGGACACAACACGTTTGTCGCTGCGCTCGTAATTGTCGTCACATGGCCTTTCCTTGAAGAAAAGAAAAGTACTTCACAACATGTAACGTTGTTTTATTCACAATAACACTCTATACTTCCTCGATTCAAGTAATTAACGCCTGCATGCACAATTCTCACACAGTATGGGTATCTGTTACGTGGTTATTGAGCAGAATATATTTTTCCTGGCACCGCCGTTTACCAGTGGGGAGTTTGGTGGTGTCATATTTGAACAACCTGTATAGCACTGCGATCTACCGTGCACTCGGGTAAGTAAGCTAATAACCCACCGCGCGGGCTGGAATGTAGTCAAGTGAACCGAGTTAAAGAGCGTACACAGTGGGTGTTCGTGCAGTACGTCCCGGGTCTGCACTCGCCGCGGCCTGCAGCCACCACCTCGGCGGGCCCCGCTGTTCCTCCTAATAACCTTGGCCCTTTGTCCTGCTCCTGACGGATGCTAATGAAAGAGCGCCCGGGCTGTGTTGTCGCGTCATCTCGCAGCCGAGGGACAGCCCCATGCTACTGGCACACGTTGCTCCCTCTCTCTCTCTCTTTTCCTTCCCTCCTGCCCCACCCACACCCTGAGGTACCGTCGTCAGGCGGCCAACAATGGCCAGGACGAAGCTTCCTTCTCTTCCCTTCATCGCAGCCTCCGCAGCTTATTGATCAGCCCGCCGGTCGCCAGCGTTTTAACGCTGAGCTGATGCTGACAGCAGTGCACTGCTCCTCTCCAACACGCATCCCCCCTCCCTTCCCTACACCGCCTTTTACATTTCAGTTCCCTTCGCGAGATGCGCCGATCACTCTTCTCCCGCATAGGCTGGTGGTCAATCGCGACCACGTCCCTCCAGGCGACGTATCACACAAACACCTTAGTTTAGTTGGCAGTAGGTGTAACGACAGTTGGATGACGGTTGCTCTCGCTAGAACACTATACTACCTACTCTGAGATGTCGCAAGAGTGCTGTAAAGATAACGAGGTATTGTTCACGCAACGACAGAATTGCTGTAGAGACTATTACGAAAGGATTGTTTTGTGTTTTACTAGCACTGGCTACACCAGAGCTCTGGCGGGTGAAAGGATAGTTAATTGCATGTTAAATTATATTCTGTGTCACCACTGTTTTTTTTTTTTGTTCGGCTTGGTGCGGCCCACAGTGCTAATAGGATATTTTAGAAGCTATTTTAATACCCTGAAAACTGTGTACAAATAAGAAATTTTATTTCCAAATAACACTCGAACGCATATACTCATAAACATTTCTTCCAAATTTAAATTCCCGCAACAATAGTTTCTTCTTATCATTACAGAAAATGGCTTTTGTCCTAAAGCGATATCGTGAAAGGTGACATACCCTGCCCGAACAATAATTTAACATGTAAATCCTTTTACAATTCAGTATGCTTTCTCAAGATTATTCCTTGGATAAAGATTTCTTTCTGCGGCTTTACGGCAAAAACTGGTATATCTGCAGACCTAAAAAACAGTGTGATACACAAAAACTAATAGCTTTGTTAATCTCTCCTTTATGGAAGTTTATTTACATAACAAACTGAACCCCTTTTTAGTCACGAATTGAAAACTTCACCATTATATATATAACGAATTTGTGTTCAGCAAAATGTATTTCAAACACGATCATTCACGTTCTTATTTATGATCGCAGATTCCGTAGATAAACGCAGTGGAAACATTTTTAATAGTTAAACAAGAAAAAAAGCTTCCTCTACCACGCTACAGCACGTCTCACGGGTCTTGTCAATAACTCTTAATTGCATAGGTACAAGGAAATCCTGCCGACAGCCATAAACCCAGAATTGTAACATTTGGTAATTTTATACCGTAAGATTTCCCCAGTTCAACTACAAGCATACAACAGTAGCGTTACGTAGCCCCAGTAAATTGAAATAACGCATGTTTCAACGTATTTCGTAAATAATAATACAGTTTAATAATTTTACAAAGGTAAACATATTTTACGATAGTTCAATTACTTTCAGATGAACAATTAAAAACAGCGTTGTTCTCGTAATGATTGTTGCCGAGTTGCAGAAAAATCCTACAAAAAAAAAAGAACAAAAAGAAAATAAAGCCAGTATTATCTGTTCTCAGCAAACATATAGCATACAGACAATTCTGGAAAGACATAGAGTCGTATCTCGAAAGACGACACGAAAACATAAAACCGAACAATAACAACACAAATTAATTACAGAGTGGAATATAGTCGTTGTATGGAGAAAGACATTAAAACAAACACAAAAACATTAAAACAACAAAGTATGGTGTACGGTGACAAATATACAAGAACGATGACAAAATACAAATGAAAAGATACGCTGGTGGGTTTGAACACAAGTGACACAACAAAAAGAAAAGAGAGGAAAGTATCCGGCTTGCTTCGACAACAGATGCGATGTTTCGATGGCCTGTTCCAATCTTCAGGCAAGTGTATAGACTGAGTAGGCTAATTCCAGCAGACTGACTCAAAACAATATTATCACATAGCTTACATAAACCTTGAAATAGTTTTATGGGGAAAATGTAGTAATATTTAGTTAAAACAGCCGAAGTGTAGACTTACTGCGAGGGAAGGAAGTAGCTCATGTGCTGCTCTCACATTACGGGAGCTGAACTAATGTGAAGTGAGGTGAAGAGCGCAGTGTCACTGAGAGACAGCCAAGCCACATTCCTACAGCAGCTCCAGATGGGACAAAGGGACGAGCGCATTCTTCTCCCAGACCCGCGCCTCTAAAGGCGAGCGAAAATCACGCCCGAAAACTTCACTAATGCGTCGCGCGAGTTCCGTCTGTTCAGACCCCGGCCTTCTCCCGCCCTTTCCTCGGAGACGGACGGGTCGGTATTTGAAATTCAACTCCCCTTTTCCTCATCGCCTGGGGAGCGGGAGACACCTCTGGCCCCTCGGAGGAAAATAAAGAACCCCCTCCCCTTCCCACCCGTTCCACCAGCATCTCAGCCTTTCGCGCGTCCCTCCTGCGTAAAAAAACAGACGCCTGATTAATTCATCACGACGCCAGGAACGTCAACCCCTTTAACGGCGCGTCGTCTCCTGGTATAAAGACGGAGGCCAGCAGCTTCTTTCAACCACCCTCTCCCATTCTCTCTCACCGCGCGCCTTTCTCTCTCGTCCTCTCTCTCGCTCCTCTCTGCTCCCACCGCCGTGGACGGAGGAGGTATTTGATTGGTCACTGTCTCATCTGCCGCGTCTTTGTTCTAAGTGACAGGCCGAGTGACGCCATTGTTCGCGTGCCTTGTCTACCCAACAGGTCGCGAGGGAACCCCGAGGGGGTGGGATTGCGCGGCCAGGGGAAGGGGTGCTGCGGAATTTTAATTCACCCCCTAACACTGCCGGCTGCGCGCAACAACCAGCTAAGTACAGCCACGCCCGACACGAAAAAAAAATTTGGGCACGTAAAGTAAATTATTTCCATTCAATTCGACAACACTATTTAAGGCATGCATTGATGCTTGCTGACATGTAATATAGCGTACGTTGAAACACCTTACCTTCCAAAATTCAAGATAAGAGAAATTAATGTTTATTTAAAAAAAAAACCTTCCCAAAAATTAATTTTGTACCTACAACCATACACATATTCAGGAAGAGAAATGAGGGGCTTAAATCATATGCTGCTGCTGTAACCGAACCTACTTACAATCCAGATGCACAAGTCACTAAATCAGTAGTGATGAACGAAATAATAACGCTCTTCAATCCCCTCCCCTACAATTCAAATTCAGTTTCCATAATATGAGTTGCAATGTGAGTAATATGTCAGGAATCCCGCTCACTACTGTACTGGTCAAGGCATTGAAAACTTTTACGAGCAACCCTGCAAAAATATTGATCACACAGGTTATTTATTTATTTTTTGTATGTTAACCCCTGTCAGATTCTTGAGACACAACATGATGACTGTGGAAAAAAAAAACACTTTCAACGAAAATTATTTCCAGTAAATATCCAATTTACTGACACGTAAAGCTGAGTAGTGATCACTGAGAAAAAATTTTTGTTGTTCATATATTTGTATAGGGCAAATAAATATTTGTTTGCTCGTACCAAATTATTTTGTTCCCTCGATTTGTTTGACGCAAATTACTTATTTTGTTTGCAGTACCAAAGATTTAGCTGGTCATAAAAATATTTCGTTTGAGATATCAAATTCGCATGCAATATTTTAAGAACTAAAAAAATTATATTTTATAAATTTAAAAAATCTCGGAAATTTTAAGACCTAAAACAGAAAAGTGTATGGATGTGCCGGGATTTGATCCACTAACATTTGCGTCGCCTCGATCTATTCATGCCATAACCAACTTTTTTTTTAAAATATAAATGCTTGGTACAATGGCAAGGCTAACGCCTCGTCACTTTAAGTTGGTTAATGAATGCATTCCCCAGTAACTTTGTGTTGTGTAGTTGTCGTTGTAATTGTAAGTTGTCTTGGCACACAGACAAGACGAACACAAACACCCAGTCCTGAACCCGAGGAAGTGGTTGTAAATGTCACCTCCCCGGCCGGGAATCGAACCCGGGACCCTTGCCTCAGCAGCCAGGAGCGCTAACCACTGAGCCAAGTGGCCAGACCAACTGAGCTACGAGTGCTTCTGTGACGTTGGGATTGTTATTTGTAAAGGAATAGTTAATATTATATTAAGATTGTACTGTTTTACTTTTAAACAAGTTTGTCTTTCGTCTGTGAAACGGTAAACGACGTAAAATAATATTATTGAAATGATCGCAGTTCATCGCAGTATAAAGAACGAGACGTGCAGCTGCGGTGTTTTTCAATTTTATAGCATTTTCTTTTGTAACCAATCGAATTAGCCACATTGAAATTGTTATAGCTAAATTTGAGATCCATTAATTGTGCTGATTAACAGTTTAGACGCCCTACTTGTTGCACAAGCTTATATTTTGAAAGTTGAGGTATACAGTGTTCGCCATCTTATCACTCACGCGCACCAGTCTGCCATCTTCCATAAGTCAACCAAATGGATATAGTTTCGCCAACAAAATAATTTAGTCCATCGAAAAAAAAAAATTGTTGGTTCAAAGCACATCACTTGTAACTAACAATATTATTTTGTTGACAAATTGTAACGAGTTGTTTGTTTACACAAAATATTTATTCGACCTCAGGTAGAAACCAAATATATGTTTGGCACAAACAAAATGTGTTTAAATGAATAATTTAGTCGAGGGAAATAATTACATTTGTTGGAGGACTCGAGGCTTGGTCTTGCCAACAAAATATTGTTTAGCCGAAGCAAACAATACCCAAACAAATATATTTAGTATAATTAAACAATTCTTTCTCTCAGCTGCAGCAATTCCCTTCCGTCTTTGGACGTAACGAATTCTCCCAACTTAGCATATTAGGACAGACATTTTCTCCGTTGCTTGGTTATGCTATCTGCTACACCTACAAGCTTATTCAAGGGTGCACTTAGTCGTTGGGTAACCACAGGGCTTCTGTAATGGGAACGTAAAAAATTGTTTTCTTTGTGAAAACACGATAAAATACGGACATGAGAAGCATGTTGTGTTGTATTTCGGATCATTCCGGAACGTAGATGAGTGTCACAGCCTGGAAACGTGATTTTTAAAATGTAGTTTCCGTTGGTTGTTATATAAGTACATGAATGGCACGGTTTATCCTGTTCGAGACGATTTGCCAACTTCGAATAGGAAAGCAAGGTGTACTCGGATAATTTGTGATCATGAAACCTCTTACGGTTTTAGCCCTGGGATACCTGAATGAACATGTATGCAAATATTTAACGTTTTCTTCTTACGTAATACCCTCAGGACAGTTGAACAGAGCATTGTGTTTCAGCTATTCAGTATAATTTCTTTGAGAATGTATTAAAAAATCGCCTTTGTAGAACAACTGTGCGGAATAATGTGGTTTGTATTACAATATCAACAGACACTTCACGACAAGCAACAATTGATAACTCGGTAGTTTTAGCTCCGATGACAACCGCGTTTTGTACAACATAATCATTGTGGCGCTATATAATTAGCTCTAAAAAAAGCATGTCACTTAAAAAAAAAGTAGAAGTATGTTTTGTAACTGCAGCAAGTATTAGGAAGATGAAAGAGACTTTATTGTAACTTGAATGAATTTTGAAGAAAGGGGCGGGCTATAAGGGGGCAAGAGCGCAAGCTTTTCAACGTGTAGTCAATGTTTCTCACATTTCTTCCCTCCCAAGATTTTTGGATTAATGGTAAATTATCTGTTAGGTATTCTGTATCATAATGTAATACATAATAGGGGATTATTAAGCAAAGTTACAATCTTTGAAACATATCCACGACTGTGAACTATAAATAGAAAAAGGCCTCATTTTACAGCCTATGTAGATCTATTTAAAAACGAACTTGCAGCTATAGTTTAAGCTGAACCACCTAGCTACTTATACAGCACACATTAGGCCTACACGTTACCAAAAAAGCTCACTTTTGTTGTCAGGTTAACCTAAACCAGTCAAAATATTCACGGTTGATACGCCAGACGTTGAATTCACTCACTAATACACAAAGTTACTAGGCTGCAGACCGAACATTTATACGTTACCAGACGAGCTAATCGGTAGAAATGTGTCTCGCACAAACCTTGTTATTGCGTTTACTTTCACGTCTGTTATTGTGCTATGTGATGCATTCACATAGACATCAGGTTATACAATAAAGCGGCCATCCTACAGATAACCGTCAGTATATTTTAACTAGAAAGCTTTTCAGATTTTTCTACATACGTTCTATAGTGTACTGTAATATTCCATAATATTCCACAAATTCATACGCACACAAAAATGTTCTCTTCAAGTTCAACTGCACTCACAGCTATAGAATGCATAGATTCAGAGCACGCGTGAATGCAGTGCGCACGTACACGCATGGGAAATATTAATTCAGATAATATAAATTCCTTAACTTTAAAATGTTCGCTGGGACAAGTATATTCCAAGTGCAGCAAACAATTCGACGACCATAAACTATTTTTTTGAAATCTTCACACAATGTCTGGGAGCATTTTAAAGCATTCGTTTATGTACAAAATTAATGTAAACAATGGCGGGATAAAACAATCGAAACCGTACCAGAAATGAAAACTCCAGGTTTACTATTTTAAAAAATTGTTAAATGAAATTTTCCAATTTATGCACATTTGGTTCCTTTGTTACTGAGCAGTTGTTGTGACGCTACTAACAAGAACGATGAGCTACTAGCTGCGGACTCAGAAATACTACATTAGAGCAAGACCGCAGGGAGTTTGTCCCATGTTTTTTTTGCACATATACATGCTGTGACACACACACACAACTATATAGAAGATTGCAGACAAACTGTAAATTTTTACACAGATTCTTTTCTTCCTCCATCTCTGCCTACTTCATTTGCCGCTTTTTCTCCCTCTGATATTCCCGCGAACAAGTAGAAGCTAGGAGTGCCCCATTCAACCGCACTAGAAAAAGAAGGGAGGAGAGAGAGAGAGAGAGTTTTTTCCAGGTTAAACAGGAGACAAAACAACCCTGCGACATTTTTTCTACCCCCGCCGTTCTCCGCATCGTGGGGGGGGGGGGGGCGAAATAAGTCCAAACAAACAAAAACGACCCCTCGCCAGCAGTTTTTATTCCTGGTGGTGCTGACAAGGAAGGGGAGATGTGGGAAGGAAGCGGAGTGATGTGTAGGGAAGGAGAGGGGAGGAAGGAGGGGATGGGGGTATTTTTCGGCTCCGTGGCGCGTGACAGACTGACAGACGCTATGGTCCAGCTCCTAGACCTCTTTCATACATCCCGACCTCTTTCTTCACTCTGTACTCTCACCATTTAAAAGTATGTTCTCAGTGAAAACAGCACAAATAAAGTGCTCGTCCGTGGTTTGCGATGAACCTAAAACAATGAAAGTGAATTACCCGCTATAGGGCATCGATACTAAAATTAGAATAATTATGACTTAGCCGGGATTCGAACCCGGAACTTCACGGTACAAAGCAAACCTAGTGACATCTACGTATGATGTCGACAGCTGTCAAGCACAAAGAGGTAAGGCTGTTCCAAATTTACAGATTATAAATTTCACACATACATTAACAGAAAAACATATTTTATTGTATGAACCCAATAATTGTTTGTAACTGTAGTAACAGTCAACCATATAGCCCTCTCTACAGCAGACAACTAAACATCTCGAACGTTCAAAGTTTCTATAGGAAGACTGTTCTACAGTTTACTGGAAACACTGCAGCATGCGCGGAAGATATTTACAGTTTTCTTTTTGTGCACATTCGTGATGCTGCCGTTGTGCAAATGTTGTGTTGGCGTGCGAGGCCAACCTCGGTGGCTTTCTTCCTCGCCGAGGCGCTACTGAAGCGAGATAAAGTGTGGTTTACGAGCACTGCGCAGTCTCCTCTACACCCCTCCCTCCCATCTTCCTCTTCCTCAAACTCCTCCACCATCACTTCACTGCCCCTGCATCCAGGGATGTTGTTACGGTCTCGCCGTCTCCAAGACGAGCTGAACGCAGTCATTGAGTCCTTACTCAATGAGGCAGTGGAATGACGACGGACCTCTGGGCGGGCCGACGCTGCTGCCGTCAACTCGACGTGTAGGCTTCAATACGACTATAGTCACTCGGGTCGTTTGAAAAGTGATCCGAAAGAAGTTGCCTCGCAACCAAAAAACGGACTGATGTAAGTGATTAGCAATAGTAAACGGCCATTTTTAATTTACATAACTTTTCCCGCGACAAGCATTCCTGAAGGTGTGTCAAAATTTGTGATATTTCATATTATAAATGTTTGTCTAATATGCCCTTTTACGTTGTTACATAGCAAATTACTCGCATATTAAATGGCATTTGTCTGAAGTAATTGTGTTATTTCTTATCTTCCAACAAATGCCATATAATATGGAAGTAATTTACTATCTAAAATATAAAAAAGGTTTAGTCGACTTACATGAAGCGCATGAAAATGTGAAAAATTTTAGGTCTTCAGGAATGCTCGTCCCGGAGAATGTTCTGTAAATTAAAGATGGCCGCACACCATTTCCTTTAACCGACAACTAGACCATCTCTGCGCTAACTGCAGGGCAGGCTGGCATAAGCAAAAGACACACACGAAATGGCGCGAAAATAATGTCCGTGAAGCACTAAACTATTATTGTGCATTTTTTAAGAAAGTGAGGTGCTGGAGCCTGATAATTGCCTTTTATTCTAATCCCTCGGCACAATACACATTTATTACACATTTACAGTACTGCTAAATATGACGTGGTTTAGTTTTTACCCAGCAGTTTGTTTTGGGACGTAAATTAACGTATAAAAACTCTGGTGCTATCATCACATTTAGTCAAAATGTTTGACGGGTTAATTTTAAACCTCCTCCTTAAAAGCTCTGATTTGCTGGCAGGCATTCGAAAGCATTCTGGATAACCTCTCATGATCGAGCAAACCTGATCATGTGGACGGATAAACCTAGTTAACTAACAAGATAACGTTTAATAAACACCCGTACCTTAGATGTCTGAATGTATGGCTTAATGGTTGTCATTTCACATACTCCGCAAGAAGACACAATTTTAAAAATTTTGGAGAAATAAGATAAAGACATAATAAAACATTCGATCCACTTAGCTGTGCATTAAACAAAATACGTATTTTTGCGGCATTTAATTATAGGCTACGTGGTTAACTTCTGCTGATTTAAGTACCTGTGTGACGAAAATTAATCTGTCGATTTTAGATCAATTTTACGGGCGAGGAAGAAAAGTCTAGTTCACTCATAATAATGATACAAAACCTTAATAAACTATCAAATTAATGGATTATGCGCATTAAAAAACTTACTTTCAACCACTATGGTGGCAACTGACAATAAGCTACCACACTGTGAAAATTATTTTTGCCATTCTCACTTAACCATAAGCAATGTTTTTAACCTAAACATAATTTACCCCACAAATCCGATAAACTATTTTTCATTCGATCGAGCGGAGTGATGCAGTGAGAAAACGCTGGATTCGTATTTCGGAGGGTCCGGGATCGGTTCCCGGCTCCGGCCATCATGTTTTCGGTTTCCAATGTTTTCCCGAAATTGGTCCATGCCAATGCTGAGATAGTTCCTCAATACAGGATATGGCCGTTTCCTCTCCTAGACCCTATCCTTGTGTAAAAGTCATGTGTAACCATCTGTAGTTACGTCGCTGTCGACAAGACTTAAAAGCCATTTAAAATAAAATTGAAAAATATTCAGCATTCGATTGTGTCTTATACAAGTTCATGAGCGCTATCTGCGGTGTTTTGAAAACAGTTTAATAGGTCTATTCTTACTTTCTTATTACAGCTGACATTAGTGTGGTATGTTTCTGTTTAGTAGTTTCTTGCCACAAAACAAACATCGGATCGTTGTCTTCGTAAGTGAGCAAACACTGCTGATCAAAACAACGTAAAGCAATCCTAGTAAGAAAGTTTACATAGACACCCCGAGTCAGATTTTAAAATAATATATTGAGGAGAGGGTAGGTTTTCACGGAGAGCTGCGGGAACCTAGTCAACGACATGGCGACACAGTGCTGGACGCCAGCGCGACGTGCTATAGGAAACATTACCGACGAGTCCCTAGCTGCCGATTGACGACGAATGTGTGCGGCCTCAGAAGAACGTGCCTCGTGTAGGTGAAGAAGGGGGGGGGGGGAAATAAACATACAAGAGCCACGACCTCACGCTGGGAAGGGGGGCAACAGGCCTTAGCTGAAACAAGGTCCGTACCCCCCTAACTTAAAGAAACTGCTAAAATAGCACCATTTTGCGCCTTAAAATCCAAATTTTCTCGGGGGAGGCTCCCGACCCTCCTCTTTGTTAAGGAGATCGGTCTTACTTTACAACAATCCTAAATTCGGAACCACCTAAAATGTTTTATTGGTCTATTAGAATGTCAGGAGTAGGGCTACTTAAATTCAATGGAATCTAGCAATAAAGCCAATAGAACCAAAATTTTAACTTTGTGACTTTTGAGACTTGAGCCCCTTCCGAAAAAATGTAGCTACTGTGTGTGGTACTGAAAAGAGTACCAGGAAGAATCCATACTTACTTCGCAACGGTGCGACGCCCACGTCTCGAGGAGGCACCTGGCATAGCGGCTGCAGCGACGTCAAAGCACTGGGAAGGGAACAAAGAAGTGAACGTGGTTTCCGGACAAAACAACAGTTCTTACAGCAGCTGCAGCCTGACCCCGTGCGTGTCAGTGAAATAATACCTGCCATGCTGCTCTAGTTTGTGTAAATACAAGCTGCCAGAACGTGAAGATACGGCAACTCAACTAGGGTTTACAATGCTGATGTTTCCTTCTGAGAACATCGGGTACTTTCCGTGTCGGACTAAGGTATTACGTGAAACTAACGTATGATAAAGTCACACCTGACCACTAAAAAGAATGTAGATTTGGCTCGCATCAAATATGCTCCTAAAGCACGTTGCACAGACACATGGTGGGAGAAATTAGTACTATGAGAAAATCAACTGGTCAAATGCAACGACCACCACGTTACCCACATGAAAAAAAATAGGGACCAACCCCGACGGGAATAAAGTCCGGTTTTAATTGATAGGTAAATAGTGGTCTGACCACTACCATCACTAACCATTGCACAGATATTGTCTGTGAAGGACCATCAAGAGGGTGTGGTGCATTTATCGATGTTACATAAATCATTTAAAAACTGCACGTTGTTGGAAGTCGATATGCAATTATTCAGGGCAATGGTGCTCGCTAACTTCTTGAACAAAAATTCTTCCCAGATGACGTATTTCTGGGGCACTGACGTCGAACTGTCATATAATTGGTTTGCTGCGGAAGAAAATACTCTAAACGAATGCGAAACTCGGGGGAAAATATTTGCCTAGAAAGTTGGTAAGAGCTTTTTCTAGGATTGCTCTTATTTTGATTTTCTAAATTGACTTCCAAATTCCTGGATATTAAAATTGTCGTTTTAAGCGTTATATAAATACGCCGTCTTCAGCAATATTGTGACGGACGGCAGGTCGAGGAAGTTGCACCACGACAGAAGAGCGACACGGGCTCGTCAGCAAGGGCAAGACGGGAAGACGGGGGCGGGAGCTGTGTATTGTCAGCCGGCGGGGCGTAAATCACGGGGCGGCGCAGGTCCCGCCCGGCAGCGGGGGGTCGAACACGGGACCCGCGCCGCGCGCCGCTTTACGAGCCTTGTTTACGAGCGCCAGTTTACGAGGCAGCAGCAGCGCGGGCTCGGTCACAGCTCGTGTTAGCGGTCTCCGGCTACCGTGCGTCGTCGACCACACCTGCGTGTCGGCGGTCCGGCTACACGACTGTCGTTCTGTTCTTCTCGCGTCACACGGGCAAGCTACCTGCATGGCAAATACCTGCAGCCATACTCTAGTACAATCACACGCGGATGTACAGTAAAGGGTTAGTTATTACAGGCAATACTTCCATGTCAACACTCCTTGTCATCTCACACACGTACCACTTCATCAGGTGTATAAAAGTACCGTGCAAGGGTTAGAGGGAAGATATTTTGGTTAGCGCTTAAGATTCAGTCTTCCTCCTGCGTGTTGATTTATAGTTATCCTTGTCCATTTTGTCTCACGATCGAAAATTTCAAAAGTGCCACAATGGAAACATACCAACTGATCACACCTCACGGTATAAGTGAACTAGGAACTCATAATTATGTCTTTCTTATATAAGTTAACTAAAATTATCATTAGGTCCGCTGACTAAATATACTTGATCGCCCAGCAAGCAGTGTATGCATGATCTCGTGACTTAATGGACGCTAGAAAATTTTACCCGGTTTAGTTTTTAAACACTTTAAGCTGATATGATTCCCTACACATGCTGACCTTGAGAATTGTTATAACTCCCTGTTGTATTTCGAGCATACTGGTAGGTGGACGACACTCGCTATATAGCTGGCCGTATTTTCCTATGCATGTATTGTAACGCGCCTGTAACTATGCAGGACATAATCAAGTGCATAATATGTTTCACAAGTCATTAGGCTTACTAGCATGGTAAAAACGATAATTTTCCAATACTATATTTGTTAAACAAGGATTTAAGTTCACCCAAAATATGTTCAACTTTAAGAGGGAGCGCCAAAATCTTGGAAGAAATCAGCGCCAGTGAAGTTGGTGGGGATCAAACCCAAGACTTCGCGAATTTGAATAATTCTACAACATGAATATTTAATCATTTTGTAGTTAGTACCTACCGTATATACGGTACGTTAACAAACATGCTATCCTATTTCCTGCATCGTGACGGTCCACGAAATTTTGCTCTATATGAGGAACTCGACACACGATTGCCGTTTCTCACGTCTCCAGACAAAATACAAAACAAAGCGTAGTTAAAATACATGGAACAAGGCTAAATGGTAGATAGTTTGGTATCATAATGAAACCAAGTCCAGAAGCACTTTGGTTACGCGCTAGTTAGTCATTGTTGGTGGCAGTTATTGGAACAGTATCAATGTTTCGGAACTGAAATGTACAGAATTTAGCAAATTTAATTGTTTCTTTGCTTAAACTTAGTGCCGCTTATTTTTCCGAGTTTACTTTATTCGTACTATTTCAGTGGCTCAAGCACGTAAACAAATAGTTTCCACAACATCATAATTAGAACAAAATATGATCACATGTATCCTTTATAGCCACAGAATTTGGACGAGAAGAATTTTGCACTAACTTGTTTAAATGTCTTACGTACATATGTGCAACTCTGCTACATGAATATCGGATATATAATGAATTAGTTTAGAGGCGTCACTCATTTGATTGTGCCGATCAGAATAAGGTTAGGCCTACTGAGATATGACAAGCCTGTGATTTGAGGGTAGGATCCCTAGAAGCTGAGAGCCGTTCCAGTGTTACAGGCGCATGTATGCAACCCGCATTAATACCATATAAAGCAAGGCTAATCTTACTATCGATGTAGTAGTAAGAGTAATATATGTATCAGCGTAATCTTCGCGTTTTATCAAAGAGACCATCGTTCATATTTTCGCTAAATCAAGTATAACAAACTATTACATTTTAAACGTGATACAAAAGAAAACGTTTCGTAAAATGTGTAGTCGACCATTCTTTACACTTGACTTCGGCGAACGCAACGAAAATAAGAATGACTGTGTATTTGATAAAACACGACGATAACGTTGATATGTGCAATACTCTTATTGCTACAGCGATAGAAATATTAGCCTTGATTAATATGGGGTTAATGCCGGTTGCATACATGCGCCTGCAACACTGGAACAGCAAAAAGCAGATTTGCAGCTGTGCACACAAGACGTAGAAACAAATTGGCGCAAAGTTCTTTTAAACAAAAATCAGTGGCTCTACGTGTCCACCTGCCTGCCACCCGCTATTGTTATATATATATATATATATAGCCTGTACGTGTGTGTGTCGTTCGCGCGCTCGTACTGTTTATTCACGAGCCAGCGTGGCCGTGTCTTCAGCCTTGTCTCCTTGTCAGCAGACGTCAACCCACACAAGCGCACGGCCGCCTCCGCTACCCGTCATATTTTTTAGGGAACTTTATTTCTTTTTTGGTGGCCGCCCCTCCCCGGGCAAGGCGCTGCCCGGAACCCCTTCACCCACATCTCCCCCTCCTCGTTCCCCTCGCGAGGCCGACAGTTTGAGCGAAACTCTTAACTCAGCGAAAATATTGGACAGTGACTGGCGGGCTGTCATCGGGAGCTGGGCGGATACGCCGCGCAGAAACCAGACAAGCGACAACCCCGCTGCGATGCTGTTGTAGAAGTGCTGCATTGGGTGAGTGAGAGAGAGATTTTGGTCAGCGCTTAACAGCGAGGTCTTTAGCGCTGCTGAGGGGTGAGATGAGGTGAGAATGGAGCAGTGAGGGAATGAAAGGGCGGGGGAAACGGGAGGTCCCCGAGAAAACCCGCCGACCAACGGCATCATCCGTCACGATTCCCACATGCGAAAATCCGGGGACCGACCCCGCCGGGAATCGAACCCGGATCGCCTTGGTGGGAAGCGAATGGTCTGATCATTCGGCCACCGCGGCCCCTGTGCTGCATTGGCATCGGAAGGGAAGTGGGAGGAGTGGTGAGTACACGCCTCTTCAATAATTTGCACTTTTTATTTTAATTTGATGCGTAAATTTTTTTGTGTTATTAGTTGTAAAATCTAATTTTTCATGCGATATTCGTTATGTTAATATAAGCAACTTTGGTTTGGGTTATCGTTTTTGCTTGAACTTCTAAGTATGATATCTATAACGAAAAATAGAAGAATGTGTTTTCTTTTCGTAAACAGACGTATCTAACACACGTTTAGTAGTATATCATAAAAACACTTTCTTCTAACACGCTGCAACAAAGCCCATGCGCCAGTGATATAGTGCTCTTAACATTTAATTTCATGTGAGGAACACATTCTTGACTATCGTGGCAATTGTCTTTATGCAGTAGTCGATAATGCCTTCAGAGTTATACACAACTGATATTTTTTATGTCCGTGGGAAATCCTGCTGCGAGACGAGATGACGTAAAGAAAGTCATTCAACTGAAATTCATTACAAGTGCCGACGATTTTTGGCATGGTAAGAGTTCATATGCAGGCTACCGGCTCCTAAAATACTTGCATCGTATCAGTATCCACCCCGCACACTTGTGACGAAGATGACTGAGGCGTGGGTTAGATACGTTACTTACGCCATCCATTTCAGGGAAGGGGGAGTATAGAAAGAGGGGGGAGGGGAGGACGAGACGGATCACTGGCAATTCCCGCCGATGGCCACGCACGCCACCAGGCTTGGGGTGCGGGGGGAGGGCAGTTCAGGAGGTTAAGAGCATTTCATCTCCCCTCAAGAGTGAAGAGAGAGTGAACTTCCCTCCAGAAACTCGTTTGTACTAAACACAAATCACCAGTGAACACTCGGATCTTCCGAAAACTTGGCTCATTCTACGCCCTTTACAAATTTTTGGATGTAAGTCAACCCCGACGTTGGTTTGTCGGTGTGGCCGTCCACATGTTCGTCAGTTCAACTGAATGGTTGTGAAGTACATTATGCCTTCATAACACCAACGGCATACTTTGTCTGTATATAAGTGATACAGTATTTAAAAAAATAGTGGAATTGAAGTCCACTGCATTTAAACTTTTTCCAATACTTCAGAATCAACAAATTCAACCATGTAAAACCCTAAATGCAAGTGTTTTCGTATTGACTTGAAATGCGTGAAAGTAGCTGGTCAAAACTACAGCCAAGCCAATTAACCCAGGTTTTGCCAACAGAAGATAACGACATAAAACTCTTCGGTCACTGCAGAAAGTATTTTAAACCGCCATGAGAATTCTACAGATCATTAGCCACCGACAAGGCTAGCATGCGAACTCAAGTGTCTCAGCTAACATTACTGGGCAGCCTGGCCACGTGGATGAGCCATTAGCAGTGCTAATTCATTATTTTATCCAGTGAAGCCACCCACCCATCCAATACTTAGCACGTCCACCTTTTTACTGAAGACAATGCTGGAAAGTAATGTACAATTCTTGTAATGGGTACACGTCTACCTAAAGCCTCATGGGACGTTTAAAAGGTAACAAGTCATTTTAGAGACACTGGAAAATCGCGAAAATATTTAACATAGTCTCCAATAAACTGTAGTATCTCAATCGTGACAATTGTGAACAGTTTTCTGGCAAATCACACACGTTCAATGTTTAAACTTTACAGTTCTAATTGGGTCTGTTGAAGAAGGACGCAGTGCTTCATATAAACGATAGCTAATATAGGTGCAAAACCTTCAGTGTTATACATACTACGTTGGAGCCTAGCAAACAATCAACTTGTCCCGTGATTTACCAGTGTCTCTACTTATTTTACATACACATTATAGCTTTGTCTTCACCAACTTCTGTGAAGTCTAAGAAGAGTATTAAATTTCCGTGCCTTTCTTACCGCCCACAAAAGAATTACTTATGTTCGCAGAAGACGGTTATATTAAGTCACGAGGTTATCTTGGGCAGGGAAACATTTCAGACTAATGCGCTCGAAGAGAAAGGCCCTGCTACATTGGGACAGTGAGATTGTCGTTGTCGAGTCAGCGTCCTTCTTCTCCTTGCTGTGTGCTACAATGACAGTCGCTGATTTTCTGTTAAGTATAGTTCCGACAATAGGCCTACATAACAGATGGCAGCTTCAATCATCGTTCGTCTTTTTATTTTTCTAATAGCAAAATTTTTGTAGAAAATGACGCCGTAAATATTTAAAAATAAATTTGAAACGTATTTTAAAGTGGCTCGTAATTTTCGTGATGCTTATATATGGCTAATTAAAACACCCTGGTGGGTATCTGATGAACGCGAGTCAGTGAATTATCCGTGAAATATAGAAGTTGGCCATCTCCACCGTCCGCGACAACACCACGACAACGACTCAGACGTCATGGTCACATCCTCCAATCAGATGACAGAATGGTAAAACCTGGGCACTGACCGACAATTCACCGTCTCTATGTAGCAGGGTCTTAACCCGAGTAGTTTTCAAGCGTCTAGTAGGGCACGAGAACAAGTACTGCTCGCAGGTTTTTAGACTTAACCTGGTGCTCGAGCAAATCTAGTCACTTGATCAAGCAAACCTGCCTGACCCCAGCAGGTAACGGCGTATAAACGGCAGTGGAGGTAAGCGACAGTCGATGTAGGGCCGCTCACGAGAGAAGAGCGGCGCGATGTACGGCTGCACGCGAACATGACATCAGCGGCCGTACAGGTGTGGGAGCAACATATCTCGCAAGAAACGAGCCACATTTGTTTACGCCCCTCGCTGCGTCCACACACATGCCTGGAGAAAAACTGGCGGAAGAGTAAGGAAACGGGGTTGCGACGGTTGGGCCGAAATGAGGCTCCCGTTATCTGTAACTCAACGAGATGCGCACAGCAGCGCAATAAAATAGTAGTCGTTATGTACGTTTCTTTTACAAACATCCAACACAAAAAAAAAGTTGCCGGTGTGTGTAGGAAAAGTATTTATATATTTATAAAGCGTGATTAATTTGTTTCAAATGCCAAACAATACCGCAGCAACATCAACAGTGAGTCTTCAGCGCTTATGAAAGCTACGTGAGGTGAGGATGGTGCAGGGTCTGAGTGCAAAGACGGGATAAACGTAGTGACAGATGAAAACTGCCGGCCAGTGGCAACGTGAGTCACGTTTCCCCCATTCTAAAATTGGAAGTGTTAACACCGAGAATCGAACCAGGATCGCCCTTGTGGGAAATGAGAGATCTGATCATTACATCATCGTAGCCCTAACAACAAAATGAAACGCTGTTACGTCGATATCGATATATATTGCAAATCTAATAATGTTAACACATATATGATACTGTACACCTAAATAAAATAAATAGTTTTAAATTTGCACCATTTGTAAGTTTTCTACATTTTGACACCTTTCTTCTTTGAAACAGGTCAGAAAGCAACGCTATGTTACATTATCAAGCAGTGTACATCCTCCACTAGTATGCACCGCATGTCTTCATCAAACACTATGCAACCGGGGAAACAATGCGTAAATTTAAGTTCAGTTACTAACTGACATAGGCTGTTACATAAGGCCTACACAATTTGTAACATTGACACGCATAACCCCGTTGTTCGTAGGCAAAAACTTCCGCGAAGCAATAACCCTCGCCAGGTCTGAAAACCTACGCTTTGACGTGAATAACCTACATACCGGTACCGGTTGTGGCTCTCAAGTTGTTACTTTAACCAAGTCTGCGGAGTTCTGATGATATAGCTTCGAAAATAATAGCACGTTAGTGGTCAAATCTTCCTAGAATGGGGGATGCATACCTACGTAATGACACTTCTGATGGGTAACCGAAAAATCCAGAAATGGGACAATGCAATGGAGTAGCGACGAAGGGGTGATCAAGGAAGGAAAAAAAAAACTCGTCGACCGTCGGGGTCTGGACGTGCTCATGGGTAGAGTTGATGTATAGCGAGAAAACTCTACTACTTCCTGGTTTCAACGTACGTTCAGCTTATTAACAGGTTAGTGGCTTTCACTTGTACGTAGAGCTTTTACCCTATTTCACTGAGTCGACAAGAATCCCGCTATTGTAAAGTTTGACGCCTGTTATTTGTCTGCAGACATCTCCGTTGTGCAGGATATCACCGGAGCATATATGTTGCAAGAAACTGCATCGTTTTCAAGGGTGTGTTTGCACTTAACGTTTTCGTGATATCTACTCGTGGGACGTCTGAGGGGTGCGGGAAGGACCGAGGCCCGGGATCTGCGAGAGGACTGTCACCTGCCCGTCCTATTCTCGTCTTGACGTCCGTCCAGGAAGAGGCAGGCGCTGGCGTCCACGCGGGGATAGCGGCCGCTAAATGGGCCGACACGCGCCTCTCCCCTCTTCCTCTGAGGATGTGGTGGCCGCCCTCACACGGCGAGGCGACGACGCCAATCAGTCATTGCTACCGTTGCACCACGAGCAGGGTGTTGGGGCGTCTGAGCTGCAAGCCCTAACTACGCTTATGGAGAATGCGCGACCCAATGTAACTATCAATATCCCCCCTCCCCCTAACAATGGTTTCAGAAGGCGTATAAATAAATGCAAACATTCCATACTCCAAATTATAATCTACTACACCCTTTTACTCTCATAATATCCGACATTTGTTGGACGAAGAGAAAGATTACATCTTCCAACAAGTGTCATATTATATTGGAAATAATTTATTATCCAACAGTGTAATAGGGTGTATTAGACTAACATCTAGAGTGTGAAATAACAAAAATGTTGTTGCGCATTTTGTGAATGCTTGTAGCGGGGAAAATAAGGTAAAATAAACACTGCCATGCAGAATTCACCTTATGCAACTTTATTATATAGAGACGCTACCCACGTCTAGTTTCGGCTGGACACGGTATGTTATCAATCTATTGAGACATTTTGGTTTCGTCAGGTGACGAACCTGACCTGTTTGTTGGCGTGTTGGCCGCTATGGCGACTGGTACTGTGATCGGGTGTGGTGCGCGCGACAGTTGTCGGCTGCTTCAGTTGGACGGGACGAGTACTTTGCCAGTGTTTGACAGCGGCAGTCTGCTGCTAGAGTTACCAGAGTCTACGAACATGATCTGTTGGTGTACCATCAGCTGAGGAGAGCGATGGTGGGAGCTTCATGTTATATGGTGACGCTCATGAATGGCTGTGCCCTTTTACTGTGTGAGTTACAACTGGGACTAGGAATTACTGAAGCAATTGAGGCCCGAGTACCGTCGATTATTGTACGCAGATTTATTAATACCCTTGTGAGTACCTTTTCGATGAGAGAGGAGAACGAGCCCCGTTTGGACGCTGCTCCAGGAGCCTCTTAACGCCGGAATAGGTATTGTGTCGTCGGAAGGTAGTGTGATATATAGGCCCTTCAGCAGACAGGTACGAGACTACAACAACGTGTTTTCAGTGTGTGCGACCCAACAAGACGTAAGTGACGATATACATTTATAGTAGCGGGCAGGATTAGAAACTGTTAGTGGTAGCAGATTTTAAAGGTGAAATGTATACTGAGAATATTGTGTGTAGATGTGCAGTTATATTAAGTAGTTTGTATACAATTGTTGTGTGAGTTAATTATGGTAGCACGCTTCCATCATGAGAGTACACATTGTAGGGCTGGAATGTCCTGTGTACTAACCGCTCTAGTTAATGAGGGTGGGTTGACTGCCGCCCCCGTTACAATATATACTATATTTCGTATACGAAGCTACGAGTCTGTTGCGTCACGTCCATTTGGCACGTCTCATGATATATTCTATGCTAAGAAAAATGCACTTTTCTGACGGCTCTGCTTGCATAGCTTCTTGTGGTCTTTGTATGCATTATAATTGGTTTAGAGCGTTTCATATGCGGCCAACATTGATTTACCTTCGATCGTTTATTGAGTCAGATAATACATTGTTCCATGACGGTAAAATATTGAATTTAGTTCCTGAAATAACATTTGTCAACTTACACTCGTTCGTATGATGGACTATATAAGGAGTCAGTCGGTAATAATCACAAACGTATAATTATTACAACCCTCACTTAACGTAGAATATGGAGGGCAATAGGACACGTGTCCACAAACTTGTGACTCAATCAACACTTACAAGGTGCATTCATACACAGAGACCATCGCAGCACATTTAATAGCAAAAACAATTTTGAGAACCCTTACGTCTGTAAAAACGTACTTTCCCAGTTTTGATACGTATCTTCAGACACCAATAAATAGTTATGAAATGGATAGTATTGATCAAACTGGTAGGCACACACACTAACTACTCGGATAAGCAAATCCCCCCCCCCCCCAAAGAAACCCTTTTCCAGGTAAATCCCCCACCCCATGCAAATTACAAGTCGAAATCAAACAACGGCAAATATATGGTATTCAATCATAAATGATGCACGGTATTAACTAGCATTTGACACTTGGTACGTAAGACATGATTTACACGAGGACTCAGACTCCAATACCAGTGCACGGTTTTAGATATAGCTGGTTTGAGTCAGGCCTCAAAACATCCCATACCTTCTTAACCCAATCTCTAAAAATAAAATTTTGTTTAGCGACTTGTGCTAACAAACAGGGAAATTCCCAATACAGGCGAATTTGCGCGGGTCAGTCCGTTTCTCATAACATACTACTGGAGTGTGGTAAGAACTGCTTTGCTCAGAAAACAAAGAAGGCAACTTGGTACTAAAATGTCAAGCATTCAAAGAGCTTATGTTTATTGAACTGAAATATATCAACATAAAACCACAGATTATTTTATTTTTTCTTAGGTATAGTAATTTTATTGAAGTACGCATTTTTGGTGCCTACTGCAGAGAATTGCAGCACGTTTTACTGCGTACGTTAGTGAGAAATTAACAAGGCCTCCGATTACTTCAACACTTCAATCATAGATGTTTTTCACTAGCTTATAAATACAAATATGAGTACTTATCTGTGAAGGTCTCAGGAAATTGCAGAGAACTCTGCAGTTTTCACTGCTTCAACAACGGCAGCTTTACTTACCTGCAAAAAAAAATAGAAGTAGTGTAGATTAGCAACGCTTGAACACTTTCATAAAATACTGTTACACATTATTAAATACCAACACCTCTCAGCTATATATAGTGTTAGACATTACAATTTCGTTGTTTGGATTCTACTAAATTCTCTCTAAGAGTATGTGCCTCCATAACTGTCCGATTGTAAATCAGAGTTGGTGAATATTCACTATTATTCCAGTTCTTTTTATGGATTATGGATATAATTGTTTAAAGTAATTATATCGGTGAAAACCTACAGACAAAGCATTGAATATTCACAAAATATGATGTATACAAAATGTTGCAAAATTCAATGTCAATGTTCTAGGGAAACAATCCTCACGTGTAGAGGAACTAAAAGTGTTTTATGAACGTAGGTCCATGCTGTGGGGCATCATTACAGCAGTACATGACATGATACTATGCCACACACTACGCCACTAACACACAGACAGTAGGAACAACTGTGACACAGCAACATGATCCTGCCAGCGCGGTATCAACCATACGTCACGTATGCCAACTGTAGCGCAGAAACGGTGCGTTTTTGGACCTATGTTCATGTAACACTTTTTGTTCCTCTACACGTGAGGATTGTTTCCCTAGAATACTGACATGGAATTTTGCAACATCCTGTAGAACCAACATTCCAAAAATAAATTGTAGAACCAACATTCCAAAAGTAAATAAGTAAATATTCACTGAATTTTCATTCGTTTTCCATTAATTCAATTAGTTCAAACTGCTTCATCCAGAATCTGTGAAAACCACTGGAATATTAGTGAATTTTTAGCAATTCTTATGACATTGCGAAAATAGTTCGGCGGTACTAGATCTGAGAGCCTTCTATATTTTCCTCAGTAGAACAGAGTCGTCAATAGCTGTAATTATCAAGCAGCTGGTCCTTTCACGAGGAAAGCGGCTCTTTTATATACGAGAGAAAAAAAGTCGTGGCTGGCGATCTTTACGAAAATTCCCCAAGATTCCTCGCTAATCGGCCGAGAGCTTTCAAAGTTACTTCATCAGGAACCCTTTCTAGAAAATTAAAAAATACCACGAAAATAAGGACGTGGAAATTTTAAACGATTTCTACAGCAGAAAACCAGTCTTAACTGCTCATTCTAAAAACATTTTATGAATCACAATCGCGACGCATCAAGTTAGTGTACCTAAACTCTAACGGCAAGATGGTCCTGAACTGTACGAGTAAGGTCATTTTTTAAACTTGTATTCATTCTTTGTTCTCTTTAAGTATCCCCTAGCTGTTTCCCGGTCAGCAGAGAGCTAAAACGGGATTCGTTTATAATATTATACGCTCTACCGTAGGACTTTAATGCTTCCAGGATCCTTCAGGAAATTTCTAGAACGTAGTAAATCAGTCGCAGA
This sequence comes from Medauroidea extradentata, assembly GCA_003012365.1. NCBI lineage: Eukaryota > Metazoa > Arthropoda > Insecta > Phasmatodea > Phasmatidae > Medauroidea > Medauroidea extradentata. The sequence continues at coordinate 283,036 of PNEQ01047534.1, forward strand.
AGATTCGTATGTGGACATAGGTGTGTATTTTTTTGTATTGAAACTTTTTCCTAAATTTATTAGCGAAAATGTTTTAATTGACTGTATACGTCTCGTCAACAGCAAGGTATTATAGACGGTTACACACATCTGTGTGAAGGACAGGAACTGGGAAAGGAATCAATAAGGAACCATCACAGCATTCGCCAGGAGTGATTACGGGAAGCCATGGTAAAACCAAAATCAGGATGGCCGGAGCCGGATATCGACCCTAAGTCCTCCCGAATGCGAGTCCAATGTGTTACCGTTTTGCCACCACGCTGGATTTACTTACTAAATATCCTGGCCTCTAGCTACGAGCGAGGTCAGGAGAGCGACCCCAGTTGTGTCCGTTACGCGCGAGTTACGCGTTATGTGAAGTGTTCTAGGGAAGACAGACGCCAGTTGGGCGACTAGCGCTTAGGGACGGCGAGACAAGAGGTCAGCTAGCAAGAATAGGCCTTAGAGCCGGTGCATTTCCAGGCCCCGACCGCATTCGTTGTAGTCCAATAGCACGAAAATTACTAATTAGATCTGCAACATTATTGCGCGATTTGAGATACAAACGATTGAACTACAGAACCTAGGAAATTTTATGTTTCTGAATTTTTCCTGTAAATTTTACAAAAATTTTAGACTTAGAAAGAAAGAAATATTTTGGTAACTACATAAAAAAAATAAAGTACAGAAATTGTTTCTATGTGTATATGCTGAGTTTTTTCAACGCATTTAATTACGGAGATGAGGATAAACACGCAAACAGTGATTTGACAGAAAACCGCGATCCTCCGCATACCTGCATGCATGGAGCAATTCTGTTCGTTGGAGCCTTAGAAGCGAAGGGGCTACAGGTGTTCGGAAATTCATCTTAACAAACGTCTAGGACTAGTTGAGGGGGAACTGAATAGACAATATTTTGAATATCAAGCCATGTCCGGAAACGTACCGTTTCCGTGCTATAGCAATTACTATGTGACGGATGTGCCGGTGATGTTTTGCAACCGGATATGCAGTATGGCATCAGAAGAGCACCATGTCAGCACAACATAAACTCGATGTGACGACCAGTAACATCATTGCACACATTGTACCGACACATTGTAATGGCTGTAGCATGGAAACTGTACGTTTCCGGACATGGCTTCCGTTCAAAATATTGTCTACTCAGTCTCCTCTACTGGCCCTAGAAATGTGTAAGATGAATTTCCAAAACATCCTGTATAAAGATAATCCGCGCGCATCAATTGCTGAGTCGTTATTACGTGCTTACAACTGAACTAGCGCGAGGCTTCCCGCCTTACGTGACTAAGCGATGACTAAAAAATTTTACTGGTGCAAAGTAACAGGTTTAATGCACTATTATATTTGAGTTAGGCATTCATTCGGTTAAAACTTACTGGTGTATGGAAGTCAGTTACGGAAACAGTGTTAACAATATGTGCGTGGAGACATTCCGTGCAATTCTTTTTTTCGTGTATTGGTACAGTGGACGCACGTAGGATGGTTTCGTAAGGAAAATTTTTGCCAGCACACTGCAACACTTTTTAGGTGTGTGACAAGCGGCACTCTTAAATCAATCACTCTGTGGACATACTGACAACCGTGTGTACCTACTCGTTGGCCTCTTGACAGTGAGTCGCACACTAGGTCCATAGGTCACACAATTGAAGCAAAAAAAAAATCCCTTCCTCCACATTATATCAAGAGTAAATCAACGAGCAGTGTCGGCCTGCTGATGCACAACACAAAAAAAACTATATACACCTATGTATAGCATTCGTCGCTGTGGCGGGCTTCAATCATCTCGGTAATATTCGCGTACAAAACTAGAAGATCACTCTAATACTGAGTCGTTTCACCTTGTTCACGACCTGCGGCCCGTCGCTTCAAAATGCGTGCCCTACCTATCACGCATTCCTTTCGTGAGAAAAATAACTTGCAGGACGGCAATTTCGTAATACTACTGGAGGGGAGCCGGGCTGCTGTACCACGAGTTAGCCGCCGAGAGAGAACACGCGTCTACAAGAGATGCCATAAAGCCAGTTTCCAATACTAGTGTTGTGTTCTTTTCCCCGCAAGTCGGTCGAAGTTTACGGCTGTCTCCGAGGAGAGATGACATCTCGTGAGCGCACGCTATACCAGCTTCTCATTCTTTCCCCCGCCTCACATAAAGCACGCAATCATCTCGCGCAGATTCAGAAAAGGAACCGGCTCTCCTCCGCCTCCTCCCCAAGGACCGAAACTACCCCTCTTCGCTGGGGAGAGAGCCAGGGTGGCGAGCAACCCCTTCGCGGCAGCACAATAGATCAGAGGGGGCGGCGGGCGGCTATAAATATCAAGTTATGGCCGGCGAAGCCGTTTTAATTTCACCTTATCCTCGGATCCCGGCCTCCCCCGAACCACCCTCCTGGGCCGGTCTTTGAAGCGTTCAACCCCTCTCGAAGGGAAAGGGGGGAGAAGGGTGGAGGGGCGAGCGGAATTAATGGGAGGGGCGGCGTGAAATGCGAGCGGGCGCATCTCCATAAAATATGCCGTTATCGCAGGCGGCAGGCCTGTTGTTACCCCGCCGTCTTATTTATGTCGCTGTTTATTAAAGGAAGCAGGGGGTGGGGCGAGTGTTGCTAGGAGGGTGGCGGATCTGCGCGCTTCAAGCCACGTCGACGCGCGACACGTGTAACGTATCGTGGGCGGGTGTTCTCGCTGTGTCGTGGTCTTCGCCTAGACTTCCTCCTTGCTTGCCTGGGATGACGGCGATATGGAGCGCACTGCTCCTGTAGCACAGGGCGAGTTGCCGCCTCTAGAGGTGAGAGACTCTTAAACAACGAGGTCTTAAGAACCAATGAGGGTTAGCGAGGTGAAGCGATAATACAATATCCACGCCCGAATTGGGATTTGAACCCAGTACCTTTCGAACAGTAGACCGGAGCCTGACTGACTATGCTACGGAGGCCAGCAGCCTCCTCTAGAGCGTGTTGTGTGCTGACGCGGCAGTATCTTACCTACTGCACGTTATCGGCAGCCAGCTTCATTGGCGCCATCTCACACGACTTTGGGACAGTCTCCCTCGCAATAACACTACGTATAGACAGCGCGAGATGGACGCGAATTCGGGAGAACGCGAGATTTATGATCTGTCCGTCATACCACTTCCGGTTTTGTGTGATTTTTCGAAAATACTCCTGGTGACTTGAAATGGTTCTTCAAGGTCGCTGCCTGCCCCAGAGACCTTGCGGGAGGAATAATAGGATATTAAATCCGCTGCGGCTCGGTACATGTTGTCGTTTCTACTGCAACTTTACGATTATTTTTATCACTATCCAAAATGCTATAAGGAATTGAGAGTTTTCATTCTCACTAAAGACTCGAAAAAATTCCTGCTCAATTAATTTAACAAACTTCAATTTCCGGAGCGTATTTCCCTCGTTTGAATGCAGAAATTATCTTTGTCCGTAAGCGATATCTTGAAAGATGACAGCCCTACCCAACACAATCCAACATGTAAATCCATTGCGTAAACCAGAGCTTTTAGGTAAAGGTAGCAGCCTTGACGTAAACAATTGCCGCTTCACTCACCGTTCCTTACTCTCGGAGTTATAGTTCCGAAAATACAGCGGCTGCTACATTTATTTTTGGCTCGGCGTTTGTGACCAACAAACAATCGTGTTCCTCCCATTAAAATAGGGCCGCTGTGACCGGGGGGTCAAACCTCTCGCCTCTCACCAAGGTGATCCGGGTTCGATTCCCGGGGGAATCGTGCTGGACGATGCCACTGGTTGGCGGGTTTTCTCGAGGATCTCCCGTTTCCCCCGCCCTTTCATTCCGGCAGCTACTCCATACTCACATCATATCACCATTCACCAGCGCTAAAGACCACGATGTTAAGGCGCCCACCGCGTGGCACATGTGTTTGTGTGAGTGAGGTATGGTGCTAAGGGCGACGTCGTATGGGCCATACAACGGTGCGTCGCCTCTACGCTTAAGGCGTGCAGTCTTCGCAAAAAAAAAAAAAAAAAAAAATTTCCTTTGGGACTCTAAGTGGTGACCCTATTGTTTTATTTACGAAATCACTTTACTAAAGTCCAATGCACTACCCTTAAGTGGTTTCACATGTATTCGGCTAGTATATTCTCCGCTATAGCAGCCTGAAAACCCCGTTTTTACCCATTTTGACGTGCCCTAAAAGGGGATTTCTAATACGTGTGTTGTCTTGAAAGTACTTAAGGGCAGTCGTCTGAAGTGTGTGTTCTTTTCGTAGAGAAACGGCGTGAACACACGTGTATTAGTTTCGGTGTAAATCGTATTTTTCAAACACGCTGCAGTGTGATTTTATGGCAACGAGGCGGGCATCTCTTAAGCGCTGACCAAATTTCTCTCTCTCTCTCTCTCTCTCTCTCTCTTTCCCATTAAAATCGCCTTGTTTGGATTATCATACTCCCTCGCAGCCAGCGATGCACCTATGGCAGCCTGGTAATGTTGCTACTTATTTGACGTGGCAGTTGAAACAATGTTGAAAAGGAAGTTGCATCGTGTTACTTAAAAAACGTTTTGTGTAGTGTATTGATGCAGTACGACGAGCGCTAAGTGATGAGGGTTGGGGTACTGATGGACAGGTAGAGGTGCCTAACTAACGTCTCGACGACAAGCGGAACCCATGGTTCGGACACAAAACTGTGAAGGAATCGACCATGGCCTGTATTATAGAGCCATCCCACCATTCGCCTGAAGGTATCACGAAACACCAGAAACACGATGGCCCGACCGAGAGTCAAACCCGGGTCCTCTCGAATGCGAATTCAGTTAGTTTACTATAGCATCAGTATAGCTTACCACAGCACTACCTTAAGAGTATGACGACGATATACTGACATTGAATATAATTTAAATGAGGTGTATACACTTAAACAGAAATACATAAGCATAAAAAACCGCATTTCGACTGCAGAATACTTCTAGGCGGGTGCAAGACTTTTGTTGCCGTTATGAACATTAGATTGACACTGCCCAAGTAACACCAGAACAAAACTTTCATAACGCTCCGATGCAAAGATATTAGATTATGTCAAAATATCTGCACAACCAAACTAACAGGAACAAAGTAATAATTGCGGTATTTCATTAACTGCATTGGTAAGTCTTCTAGAAATAAACTTGGCACGCATGGTACTTTATTCTTTGGAAATACTTGTCGATTTAAGATTTCTGCGGTACACAGGACATAAAAATTAATTCGTTATTAAGGCAAAACATTTACACTTATTATGGACTTCAACGTTTGGATTCCAGGATTACAGATGTTCTACTGTCGGAAAGTGCTGTTATGAATGCTTTATGTGGGTTAACATGTTGTTTCTTTGCAACTGTACTTCGAGCTATCACTAACGCTCCGGAAAATGCACGAATGACCATATTGCGTAGTAAAATGCCTACTTCCCTGCACATTTCTTAGTAGATAAACGCGATTTTATCCCGTTTGGGTACACTCAGCAGTGCACGTGTAATTGACTATTGGTATACGACTAATTTTATACATTGAAATGAAGTGTGTAGCCTGTCTTCACAATAGGCAGTATTACGGAACTCTGGGAACAACGAGAAAAACGTCGTTTCTGTAGTCGACTCGACTCAAGAAGAAAAGGGCGCCGACAGCTGCTGCGACAGTGGACAGACGCGGAGCGCAATTCACCACCGAACCGAAACTTACCCTCCGAGACATAAATCTCGACGGGGGATTCGATTCGTGAGTCTCTGGTTGGCTTCGGGGACCTGGGTTAGAGGAGTGCTTGCAGGGGTGGTCGACGCGGCTGTGCCCCGTGTCGGGGAGCGGGGAGGGGAGTGATACGACAAAACCCCGTGGGTGCGTTTGCGCTAAGGGGCGGGGGGATACTGAAGCCGCCCTCCAACGGGCATCCAATATTTCACGTTCTTCTGACACGCGGAATGGCTTTTCCATCTTTGTGAGCGGGATGGATGCTGGACACCTGTGCTTTTTTTCCTGGAGGGGTGGGGAGGTAGGGGTTCAGGGCTGTCCTGGGAGGGGTCACGCACAACTAAGTGTGAGCCCGGTTGAGTGAGTTACGGCGGTACGAGGGAGAAAGACAGCGAGAGATACGTCTTTTCGGAGCGACCGAGAAAGAAACGGAAAAAAGGGACACAGGTCGGGTGGAGGAGGGGGGTGGCATGGGAGCTTGCGAAGAGGGGAGGAAGGTGGATTTTCCTCCCTTCTTGTACGCCTCCTTCCCAGGCTGCTCCTGATATTCCCGAACCAGGGAAGAGAACCAACCATGCCCCTCCGGAGTAGCTCAACCTTCCTGTCTACTTCTCTTGCTGCGCTGATTTATACGATTCCGGAATCATGGCTCGGGCGGGGAGGGGGTTCGCGGAGGGAGGGGGGTGAAACTGTGCAGGCATACTACAGCAGCTTTTGGATATTTATTTTATACATCTGTTCCCCTTGACATAATGTCCCTCTATATATCGCGAGCAGGGCGCGCTGGCACCCCTTCCACCTTTCTCTCTGTCTGACGCGGGCCGGGAAGATAGAGGGTTATGGCGGGCGAGGAAGGGGATGGATGGCTGGCTGGCAAGTGCTCGCTTCTATCCCCACAGCCCCCTGATGTACGGCTGAAGGAGAGGTGCCTGTACTTCCCCAGCTACCCTACCAAGCCCGGTTACTTCACACATGTACTCTTGCTAGTGCTCCCGGCTACAGTCTTAGCGGGCCCAACTGCAGTCGCCGGCCGCAGTACATAATATGACAAGACTCAACTTCCATACGTGCTTTGAATCCAGTCCCCGTCGTCACACTGCACTCCTAAGAATCTAATCAAGCCGGGACAAATATTAAACACCAGAGTGAGGTAGATACATAGTACTGGTGGAGCGTATTCATCGAACAACTTTATCTAACGGCCATAGTTAACACGCCTATAGCAATGAGCAAGGGAGCAACTTTACTGGGCGTACTTCAGCGCTAAACTGTCTGTGTGGTCAACAGTGGCCGACAGTTTGTACAGACACTGAACACAGACTACAAACACTGTAGCTATGCCTTATATGCTAATAGTTTCATTTCACTGCGCTACCTGAAACCTGATAATTGTGGTGCATACACTCCCATGTATATTGCCACTGTCATTTGTGGTTTAACAATAGTCGTCAGGCATTTTGTATCTGAACGAAATTGTCCGATGACTCTATAAAGCCTCCACGTTATAGTATTTGTGTAAGAATATACTACAGCATTACAGTGTGTTTAGATTATGGTGACATCCACCTCTGTGAACGAAATAGGCAACGATGACTCAATCCAACTGACTATTTTAAATCTTAGTTGTTTTTTTAAATATTTATTTCAATAATATTTGCAATTTGTAGGGCATATATTATAAAGTACAATGACCGCTGCCCTAATCAAGCATCTTGAACGCAATCAAAAAGTTTCGTAACCTCAATTGCGCCATTTAAAGTTTACCATAAAAGTAAAGCTGTTTATATACACTGCAATAAACAGATAATTTATGCCTGCGAATATTTTTACTCTTGACAAATTGCTTTAGTGCTTAAAACTATTTGTATAAACAATCTCAAATTAAAATATCGGTGTACTGATGGGTTGATTATGGCATGCAATTCAGCCTGCCTCTTCTAACATAAAAACTAATTCGTGATACTAACTGTATAATCTGACGAGAAAACATGAGAGGGAAGGTAAATTGTCTTTTGTGCAAAGGCCTGCAGACCGCACAACAGCCGCATTCGGCGGGTTGCCTACAAGCAACACCGGCAGGGGCCACTGCGTGATTTATAGTGCACATGTCATCGAGACAGTACCGGGAGCCTCCTACCAGAGTGAACTCTTGACACTATCGTCCCTACACTATACTCGGTTGCAGCAACACGCCACATATTGTCCGTGCGCAAGAGTTCATGGCAACAAGCTAGTGCAATTTAGTTCTGCGTATTGTAACTCCGTCCTGACAGGTCGAAAACTTTAGTTTTCACATTATATCATACAACAAAAGATAAAACAAAGGAGGTGTTACAGTTAACTCATTAAAATATACTTAAAACTATTGTTTTAGTATTATGTATTTATAATTTTCCTTCTGCTGCTTCTGAACGTATGATGAAAATCCCGGTACAAAATACAGTCATCGAAATTGACAATTAAGTGGTCATTATAGCGCATACAAAATAGTTTGCAGAATACTGGCATGTATTACACAGAATGCATGTTACTAAAACATATTAATAGAACTTAAATATCTCAATCGTTCATCAGAGATTGTGAAGAAAAACGTCTAACTATAACTGTATCGCGCAGCACAACATTTTATTTATAAAGTGGAACAACTTGCTTGCCTTATCGTATTCACATCGACAGGAAATATGATAAAACATTCAGCCATAACCTAGTCAACAAGATGGTAAAACATAAAGCATTACTTTTTCCAATGAGGTGCCGTTTATTTAAACTGAAACGTAGATAAAATAGTCTAAATACTTGAAGAGAAACTGAATATAAATTTTAACTTTTTATCATCTGATATCGAAATTTAGAAACAATAGGTAGCACAGAGAGGCGGTGAAGTGAAATTTTCCAAATGGTCGAAAATTCAACTGACTACGGTACTTACGAGCTAGTCTTTAGTACGACGCAGTGGCCATCAGAGAATACTGAAAGACTGAACTGGGGGAGAAACAAGGAAAGCCTTTAATCAACTTTAAAAAATTTTTTTTAATCTATAACAACTCAAATTATATGATTTTTTTAACTTTATGTTACGTAGGTAATAAAATTTTCAACAATTCTGCTAACGAGTTTACGATATATGCTCCGTTTTATGATTGTAAAAGTAATTTTAAAAAAAACAGCGTTAATATAGGAACCCGTTGCTTAAACTCGCCGACTTGAGCTACGAGAGGTAGGGAGAAAGAAAAGAAACATTTTTTTTCCTTCACAGCGAGATATTCTGAAAGATATTCACCTTGCCTCCCTCACGTGTAACAATAATGACGACCAGCAGAGAGGGTCAGCGACGCGGCAACCTTACACTGCTGGCCCTAGGAGATGTCTCTGCGCATTATCAAGGTAATTACTGCGTCCAAGGGTGGCTCTCTCGAAGGTGGCCCTGGTTGGAAAGAAGACACCGCGAGGTAAGAGATGCCGTTGCCTTGGTACTTCCTGGTCCCCTGGAAGAAGAGGGCGGACTTTAAAATCGTTATTCCCTCTGGATATCGCATTCCATTCAAAATATACATTTACTTGAGTTCAAGGGAGTCTTACAGTTGTTTTCGTACCGAAGGCAAGAGCAACTCAGCCCACATTAAGTGCATCCCTCCCCCCTTCCCCTTCGTGGCGTAACGAAAGCAGATTGTTTTATGCGAGATTTATTTTCGCATAGTCAAACATGTCTGCTGAAAACCCTAAATACTGAGCTGTGCGGACATTATTCTTAACAACCCAATTCTTGCTGATGAAGTCGAAATCTTTTATATTTTCTTTTTTCAGACTACAGAAAAATCTTCTGAAAATTACACAAATAAGTAAACAGATTTACAGTGAAACGAACAAATTATCGCACTTCAAATAACAATAATATTTTGTTTACACCCGCTACTGGTTCATGAACACTGCATAAAATAAAGATAAAAGAAATGGCAATCTAAACGGCAGCTGGACAGTACAGTTCAATTCAGAGAAAAAATATTTATATTCTTTCTTAACGCATGATTCAAATGAAATGTATCGAATCAAACTGTGCTTTAACATGCATTTGGACAAATTTATCTAACAGATTTCTGTTACTTTCCTTTTTACGTTTGTGTCATTATTTTTATTTTTTCATCGTTTTTAATTTGGTGGAATGTAGGTGGTAACAAACAAAACAAAAATTTCAGCTACTCGCGCATTTAAAAAATTAAATTAGTAGTAGTCTTGAATTATTTTCTAACACGTATTTAACTGCTAAAAATAAATTTAAAATAGCATAAAACACTAAATTTCTTCATAAAATGACAAATGTGAACAAACTGGAAACGGGCACTTTTAAAGAGATGTTTTTAATGTATAGCTAATCGCAGGATGAATTATTTTAATTAGAGAATTACAAATGTGCTATAGATTGAACCATTGATTTTTTTTTTTTTATTTTTTGTATATGAGCTGACCAACAGTACAATAATTATAAACAAGTCGATACTGATGGGCACTAAAAGAAAAATTTTGTAGGAAGTCTTCCTGCAAAATTATTTCGTAGTAAACACAAAACAATTTTTTGATGACTACTATATTTTAGTGGTGACAGCAAAATGGTTTTGATGTGACCACAAAATAGGAAATTTTGCAAGATTGAAATCCACAAAATATGTTGTAGCCGACACAAAATATTTTTTTTCCAGTGGGGGATATAGAATTCAGGCCACTACCAACATTAACCAAGGGTTGTAATAAAACATCAATAGGTTCGAATTCACGACCTGCCGGTTCGCTACAGAAGCACGACACTACAATAGTAAAACGCTCGGAATATAGACAGTATTTTTCTAATCAGACTACAGTGACAGCTGAGCGGGAAACACGCACCTCTGCACTGTTGCGAAGGTGAATAAAGCCGACCCAATGAAAACTTAAGAGTTGTAACCAACACAGCATAGACTGAAAATTGGGTTACGATATACCATTACATATGAATCTATACAGTATAATAGCAATAACAATTGTAATAATGAATACTAGCAATCAGGAGGTAAAATCAAAGACGCGTGCTCAGCAATCTGCTGACTGAAATGAGATAAGAAAGATTTGTACAATAGAAAGCACACACAGCACTGCTATGGACACGCGAACAAACTCTGCAGCACGTTAGTCTTTATAGACCGAAATCATAAAAAGACCCGCCATGAAATAACACAGATGTACTAGAGGGGGGATGAATAAAGAATTGAAGCAATGACGTAACGGCAGACAGATGCATTTTTAAAACCATTGCACCGACTTACTTGATGTAAATAATTTAATTATACAACTAGTTTCACACTATTTATACATTTTCTACGTGAAAAGATAATGTAGAAGTAACATTTTCTGAAAAATCAATCTTGTTAAGAAACATAAGTGAATCGCGAACATAAACTTGTCAGAGAACCAGACCTTAGATAAAACGCTGAAAATCAATCCTCTTCTGCTTGGTGACGAGAGAAGAGAGAGTCCTTAAATGTTTTTAATTACGTCACGAGAGACAGTAATTGAATATTCCTTAGTAGGGGCACCAGGCGGAGGGGAGGTATAAAGGTTAACCTAAAATTCTCTGGCTTCAAAGAAGGATAAAAAAAACACGAGTTGTTTTCCCTCATCATTCGCCGGGAAATATTAGTGTCAACAGACACCTGAATTCGTTCGGACTAACCTCTCTACGAGCCTGGACGAAGACGAGGACTACAGTATGGCGGAGGGGAGGGCGGGTGACGGTAGTGGGGTCCAGCGGGAATGAAGGGATGAGCGGGGTAGCGGGAGAGACTCCCCGTTAATATCCTTCCAGTGACCTGATGACGTGTCCCCCATCATTACCAACACACAGACAACCCCCAGCAGCACGCCCCCTCCGCCAGCCCACTGCTTGGATGATGCCACCCTCAACCTACCTTCCCTCCAACCGCCACGCATTAAAAACACAAATCCCTCGCCTGCCTTCTTCGTGAAAACCGAGGAGGCCTTACTGAAGGGAGGTGGGGAGGAGTATGTGTGGCCATCAGTGTTTCTACCCCAATTCTCGTCAAAAACTGCAGTAGACACGAGACAGTCTCATCAAGACCTGAGGCAGTAACCACGGTATCTGATTGCTGCGCTCGAAGACAGCAACGCCGTGGCAAATAAAATATACGTAATCCAAGTATGCCAATACAAAGCACCGAAAAACTATACATACATCAAGGATTGTGCTACAGAATGACATGAATTATTATCAGACACATGTACAAATGTCACGTGTCTTTGGGTCGGACAGGACGGTGGATATTGGCAGATTCAAAATATTCATTTATACAAGAAATACTTTAATCAGAGCATTATACGTGCTATGTTACGGAGCAGAAGCGTTAAACATCGGCTAAAAATGTGTGTTTGGATGTGAACAGCGGCATCAAATATTGTGTTTCGCTCGTCCAAGAAATCTTGGGAGAGTGACGTGTACGTCTCGTGGCATGGACGTTGTGAGATTGTTTTCTCTCTGCATGGAAGGTCTACTGTAGCACATCCGGTGCAGATATTGCACTGTACCTGCGTCACCTCTAATCTTCTTTGCGTGGCAGCAAGATGGGCAATATAAGGACCACGTTACTTCGTACTTCAAAAACAATGTATCTTCCCCTCAATCATAATCATTATCTAACACCCTTGTGATCACTTAAGATCTCATTCCCCATCTGTTCTTCCCCCCGTTATTTCTAGATTTTGTTGAGAAGACTCTCAGTAGTTTAGAGGTAATTCAAACGGGACGTGTTCTAGTGAATGAGAAGAAGCGACAGTCAACCTTCTCGCGTCACATGCAGTCTCGCCACGATCAACTTTCAAGATTTTCGAAGCAGCGAAGCTCTTGGCGTGACTAACAAAATGTTACGGTACTGTAAGTAAACATGTGAAAGTGAACCTCATTTCTTCCTTTCCCTTACGAAAACGCCTCCAATACAACCTGAGCACTTCTTAAGAGACTTCCATATTTGCGATTATTCTCAGTACCTTCCCATAGGAATCAAGTACCACAACTACTGCACATTGATTTCAATGCATATTTAACATTGTATAAGTCATAAGATTAAGAAAACTATTGCGACACTTCAGGTCTGTCACAAAAAGTAAAAAATTGTATTTGCGGAATTTGAACGAATGGCCACATCGGTGTTCAGTTGACATAATGACGAATAAACATTTTTTCAACTAAGCGAATCACGAACTTACCAGTGAGATTTTCATCCGTTGGCACAGCTAACACTGTTCTTGACATAATGACGAATAAACATTTTTTCAACTAAGCGAATCACGAACTTACCAGTGAGATTTTCATCCGTTGGCACAGCTAACACTGCTCTTCTGCATTTAATGTATAGTAATGTTTTTGACAATAATATCAATTACAATAGCCGTAGCATTTATGTTTGCTTTCAAAATAATCATGATGTTTTATTAAGAAACGTATTGCTGATACGAACACTGGTAACTATTCGGCGCATCAGCACGAGTTACATAAGGAAGTCGTTTTTAATGGGGATGTGTCATTTTAATGCCCTAAATTTACAGGAACGTTCTGAGCTCATTTGATACAATGACTTAATCTTCCCTCTCCGGTTCCGCAGTTGTAGGCTTAAGGCCCAATTCCACTGAGGCAACATTTTGGCAACATGTAGCATGCGGCAGTGACGCACATGCGAGTCTGATTTCAACTGAGGCAACACAATGCGTCATGTGGCATGCGACAATGACGCATGCGACATGTCGCCACCTGTCGGGCCGACAATATTGCCGCATGCCACAAAAATCTTGCTGTCGAACAGTGTCGCCC